>VZRO01003279.1:561225-599246 GCA_013397915.1 Daphoenositta chrysoptera | reverse complement strand
GGGACCGAGCCGTGCGGTCAGAGACCTCTCGGCCATCGCCCTTTGCTGGTGACACGGCCCGTGGTGTCCTGGGGCAGCGCTGACCTCGGACATGTACAGTGCATGCAAAATGCATCATTGAGCTTTGCTGAGCGTTCAGTGTTACACGGCTTGGGCTTAAAACTTCCTTGTCTTTCTTCTGAGATACACAACATCTCACTAATGAATACTGCGAGCAGGAGAGAAGTTTTCAGTGGAGCTGAAGGAGGGATATTTTCAGTAGAGCTGCTCTTCATGTGTTTGGGCATGTTTTTTAAGGTGGCCAGCAGGTATTTGTAGCTCAAACCAGAGTGAGCCAGGACTGTGGTACTGGAATTCAATGGTCTGTAAAGCTGACCTGCAGAACACGAGCCTTAGTGGCCTTTGCATCCTCAGCTTGGCAGTCTCCCACTGAAACAGTTCTTTTGGGAACTGCCATGCTAAAATCCTTCAGGAAAATAGGACATGTTGCTATTGGCATCTCTCATGTGGTCAGGCAAGATGCAGTGTCTCTAAGAAAACATTACTATTAATATGTTTTTAATTAGTGCTGTAGGCCTCACCCATACCCAGTGCATCTCCTTCAGGCACGAGTGTTTGCCGTGAGCTGCCAGGCAAGGACCTGAGCTGCCATGAAAGCAGCACTTGGACAGGAGAGCCACTGTAGTGCAGCATATCGTGTTGTGAGAGGTTGTTTAGTTTGATTTGGTGATGATGGTAATGCTCTTCTGCAGCTCTGACTAAAGTGATTCTGGCTACCTTCATAGACATCTGCTTTTAAAATCAGATTTTCCTTAGTATAAGTGAACGGGGTTCTCTCAGTCCTCAAAGAAAAGTAGAGCATAGAAATTAAGAATAGAAACTTCAAGCCCTCTTTTCAACCTTGTTTTCAGCACAATAGATGCTTCATGCTGCTCTCACATGGGAACTGCACATATTAATTGTGATTCCCACAGATGTGGAGAGAGGTGAATTGATTTCCCAAATTCAGAGAACCAGTGTGGGTACTGGGACCAGCCCTGAGGGTTTCTTGACTCCCAGCCCTAGATGACACTATTTTTTGCTTGCATGACTTGGGTGTATGGGACTCAGTGATCTGTGTTCTCACCACAAGGAAGAAGCGACCTGTGCACACCAAAGGCATTGAACTTGTTTATCAAGAGCTCAGGTGGTGCCCCCTCCCCACCTAACTGTCTTCCTCTTTTTGTTGCTTGGAGCATTGCTATATACTAAGAACACTTTTTTTTTTTTTTTTTTTAAACACTACCTTCCCCCCTGTCAAGTCAGACTAAATATCCCTGATCAGGGACTGAGGAATTTGGTTTTCCTGAGTAATTGTTTTGGGCCATCTGATGACTAGGGCAACCAAAAGCTGCGTGTCCTGCTCCCCTTTTGGTTTTTTGTTGGTGCTATCCATGGCAATAAGGGCTCTTGTGTGTCTCTGCATGATGTCTCAGAGGGATGCCAGTGCTTTTGATTCTTCTTGCATGGCAATGACTAACACAGGAAAGGAATCTGACCCACAGAAAACTAACAATGGTGTTTCACAAGCTGATCTCACTAATTTCTGAGTTTGTTTTTTAAGAAAAACAGTATGGTTTTCCAAAGGACAGTTTTAGTCTGTCTTTTGCAATTGTCTACCTGCTGACTGTGGTTTCAGTGTCTTGGAACTTGTCTACAAATGAATTAACACAGGTATATGAAGTCCATGAAGAGCCTGCATGAGTCTCCCTGCTATCCTGTGCTGTCCTGTCCTGCTCGCTCTGCTCCACGGAATTGCAATTGCAATCCATAGCAATGGTGCAATGGAAAAGGAAGCTGAAAAAAGCTTCTGGCTTGTTCCTTTGGATCCCCTTTAAAATGGACTGTTGGGTGGGCCAGCTTTTTCTCTCCCAAGTGTTATTACAATCCATTTATACTGGGGAAAAAGCAGGTTTGCTCCCAGGCAGCATATTTTCCATCGGCACTTGTAATTGTTGGGTGGCGGAGAGAGGCAGAGACTCTGGTTTCCAGGCTGGAGGGAGAGAGCGTGGCCAGGGTGTGCACTGGGTAGCATTGTCATGTGCCCAACCATGAATTCCAGGTTTTGCAGGGATGTGGGTTCAGCTGTGTAAGCAAAACCTCCTGCCCGCTCACTCCTTGGAGCAGGCAGGGAGGCAGGTAGCCAGCCTTCAGGCAGCTTGAGGGATGGAGAGCTGGCCTGGGGTGTAGCTGCAGCAGGGCTCTTTTTTTAGCTTGTTTATACTCACACACACACACACACGTGGGCCATGCAAAGTTGGTTGAGCCAACCTTGACCAGCAGCAAAACAAACAGGTTTTACTGCCATGACCTGAAGGCCAGATCAGCTGCTGAGCTTCGCTGGAGCAGAGACAGCTTTCATTTCTGTCAAGGAGAGGGGCTCTCATATAGGGCTGACTCAAAACAAACATTGTGCTCAGTTACTCAGACTTCCTCGTGGAACCACTGTTAAGAAGGCTTATACAAGACAAAGAGGTGACTCGAGGTAGCCAGCATGGCTTCACTGAGGGCAAATAACACCTGACCAATCTGGTGGCTTTCTATGATGGAGGGACTGCAATGTTTGGCAAGGGAAGACAGACTGATGTAATTTACCTAGACTTCTGTAAGACCTTTGACATGATTCCACACGATATCCTCATCTCCAAATTGGAGAGAAATGAATTGGAAGGGTTGACTGTTCAGTGGATAAGGATTTGACCAGATGGACACATCCAGAGAGTTGTGGTCTTTGGCTCTCTGTCCAGGTGAGAGCCAGTGATGTCCCTCAGGGTGCTCTTTAATACCTTTATCAGTGGCATAGTGAGATCTAGCGCACCCTCAGCAGCTTTGCAGATGACACCCAGCTGAGCAGTGTTGTTGGCACAACAGAGGGAAGGGATGGCATCCAGGGAGACCTGGACAAGCTTGAGAGGTGGCCCCACAAGAATCTCATGAAGTTCAACAAGGCCAAGTGCAAGATGCTGCACTGCATTTGGGGCAACTCCAGGTATGAAGACAGACTGGGAGAACTCATTGAGAGCAGCCCTGTGGAGAATGACTTGGGGTCTCTCTGAATGAAAAGCTGGACCGACCCAGCAGCGTGTGCCCACAGCCCAGAAAGCCAGCTGTGTCCTGGGCTGCATCCAAAGCAGCGTGGGCAGCAGGTCGAGGGAGGGGTTCTGCCCCTCTGCTCCAATCTGCAGAGACTCCACCCACAGTGCTGCATCCATCTCTGGGGTTCCCAGCACAGGAAGGACGTGGAACTCTTGGAGCAGGTACAAAGGAGGCCACAAAGATGATCAAAGGGCTGGAGTACCTCGCCTATGAAAGCAGGCTGAGAGAGTTGTTCAGCCTGGAGGCTCTGAAGAGACATCACTGTGGCCTTCCAGTACCCATAAGGTTCAGGCAAAGTCTCTCCAACATCTGTACATATAGTTGAGGGAGACCCTAACTTAAACTCTCTCTTTTGAGATTTAAAAATCATCTTAACAAATGACTTGTAAGTCTCATAGCAACAGTTCCTGCACAGCATTTAACAGCTCCTTTGCTCCAAGCAGACGCACCCGCTCTACCTCACTGGCCCTGAGCCACCATGAGACCAGACACTGCAGGCCCTGAGGGCTTACAAATATCCACTGGGATATTACAGTGCAGATCCAGATCTTTGGGGTTTGGGGTGCCTTTCTCCTGTGTTCAGCACTCTGTGCTGCCGCTGGTGATGTTGTGGCACTGGTTGAGCAGAGGCACCAGCAGGCCTGCAAGATGGGAGGGCTGGGCAGAGCTCATTTGCCCAATTTGGCCTCACAGTGGAAGATGGAACAAAGAAGTGAAACTGTACACACAGTCTGGTCAAAGCAGGTACGTGGGAGGAGGGAGGTGAATTGAAGGAGCTCAAGAGAGCAAGGATGTGTCAACCTAATGCTGAGCCCTTAAAATACCCCACTCTAAAGCCCAGCTCAGCCCACACTGATCATTTCATCAGGCTTTGGATGAAGACAGTGGGAAGGTTTGAAGTGGTGGTAGCTGGAAATGAGGGTGGTGCATTCCTCCTCCCCAGCCCATTTGTGCACAGCTGGGTGATGTCTCTGTTGTCTGTCTGCAACCAGCTTGTTGAGTCTTCTCCTTCTTCTGATTAGGGGACTTTGTTTCCTGTTGCATATAAAATTTCTTCACTTCTCTATCCTAAAATATTGTAGTTTATCTTTTGCGGTTCTGTGTTTCACATCTTCCTGTGCTCTTACACTTGCTTCCTGCCTCTTCTGTGTTTTCTGTTTCTCCCATTAGCTCTCTAAACCCAACTCCCCAAGCAAGTATTTCTACCTTACAAGCTGCTTAGAGCAGCTAGATGCTTTTCTAGACAAACCAATCCCAGACAAAACTGTCCCAGCCCTTGCACTTACGCAGCTGCTCATTTGACCCTAATCCATTTTAAAAGGAGAGTGCTGGTGGGTGAGGATGGAGTCAGAGGAGGAGGTCCTTGCTTGCCGACACGTCTGCAAGGCTGAAAGACCCACGGTGTGATCTGCACACTTTCCCATGGGAGAAGCAGCATTTTAACTCTTCCCTGATCACTTCAAACTGATTATTTCTGGTCTCTTGAGCTTTTATGATCATTTTATTAGGTAAGGGGGTGAGTTAATCTCTCTTTTAATCAGTCCCTAAATTAGATAACTTCATTATGTACCCATCTTCTGTCTGCACTTCCTCATTCATTCTCTTTGTGTTTTGCAGACTTCCTGGCTGTGCTTCAGTGGCGGGTGACTGAATTTAGTCTTCTCTGCATCACGGTGATAGTAGTAATGTGAAGTTTAATGAGCACCTGCAAGGCTGTGTAGCAGGTAAGTGCTCCAGGGGTCATTCTTCCTTCCAGATTTGATGTGATTTAAAAAAGCTTCTTGATAAGCTCTCACTAGGAGATCTTGAGCCTTGCAGCAGAAATGCTGAAAGGAAATTGGTGTGGCTCATATTTTAGAAATGTTCCCAGTAGTGAGGTTCAGACAGCTTCTTGCAAAGCAAAAGAAGTAATGTTGTGAAGGTTTTATTTGGAAATGGCTTCAAGTGTGGAAGATCAGTGTTAAAAGCCTCTCTCTTTTCGACTTTCAGTATAAAATTGTTTTTATCTGACTGTTTGGTACAGTTGGGATCTAGTCAGAGGGTGATGGCAGAAGGGAAGGAGAGACAGAGAGAAGGAGCTGACATCAGCTACTGATGCATTTTCTGTTGCACAGGAGAACTTGCCAGAAGTACCTTACCCAGACTGGGAAAGTACTGGAATTCCCCTCTTCCAAGCGTTAGAGGGAGAGCAAATGCCTGGAAGTGTCTGGACAACTTCCAGATGATCAAGGGTGACAGCAGAGGCAGACGAAGGGTAGCGGTGCTTTCACAAGGCAGCGATGTGTAGAGTTTTCGTGTTTGTATGAAAACCCCTCTAAACACGCTGAAAGGAGAACTGCTGGGTGAAACCAAGATGTCTGGCAGTGCTGCTCTGCGAGTGTGTGACAGGAGGCTCTATGGGCAGCAGTGGTGGGAAGGCAAGAGCTGGAGCTATGACAGAGGGAGCTGCCAGAGGAGCAGTCTTGGCTGCCACAATGTCCTGCTGCAGCTCTGAGTACCTGTTAGTTCATGCTTTCCACGTGATTTTTTTTTTTTTTTTTAACTTATTTATTCTGGATCTGTGTTGGGTGGTGTCTGTCCCCTTTTTCCCATGACAGAGTTCAAACAGCTGCTCTGCTCTAGCAAAGCTCAGCTCATGGAGTTCCCTGGCATGCTCCTCCAGCCAGCCCCAATCAAAGCTGTGAGAGCTGGCCCACTGCCATTCTCCTGTGTGCAAATGAAGCTCTTTCTCTTTTTCCTTTCCATTCACCATCTTTCATTATTATCCCTCCTCCAGAGTCAGGTTTTTCTGGCTGATCTAGCACATTATTTGTATCAGCAGTATTTGCCTCAAGGCAGAGATGCTTTTTCAGCACTTATAGGGAAAACATCTGATGCATCCCACTGCCATGTATGTGGCTCAGAAAAACCAGGCATGGTGTTGGCAAGGATGAGGACCATTGCAGCCAACTGTTGCAGAATTTAAGCCCTGTTAGGCACAGTCTCCAACTCATAGGGTTATTCTGGTTGCCTGGCAAAGGAAAACTGTTACTGTTCCTTCACTTCTGCAACCAGGGGAAGAGCACGTAGAGAAGGTTCTTGTGCCTGAGCAGGAAAAGGTACATGAGTTATAAGGTGTCAGCTGAGCCACCTGTGTAACCAACTCATCTTTCCCTGGGTTGCCTCCAGGGATGGTGGGTGCCCTCAGTTGAAAAGGAAGTTTGTGGTCAAACCCAAATAAAAACAATGTAAATCGGCTTGAGAGTGTCTTGGTTTCAGCTCTTCCAAATTGCAGAAGGTTTGGTGATGAGTGGTAAGCACTTGATGAGGAGTGGGAGCAAATGGTTCCCACACTGTCTGCAAGGAGCTGAAGTAGCTCCCTAAGACAAGATACCACCTGCCTGTGCCAGGATCCCAGCAGGGATCCAAGCAGCTTGTTTGGAGAAAGCACGTGCAGTGACAAGGAGATTTTCCTGCAGGTAGGGGCAGCTAAGCAGTAGTCTAGACTGCCTTGGGAGGTTTGCTGGAAGTTTTTCAGAACAAAGTAAACAGAGACTTGCCAGAAATCATCCAGGCACAGTGTAAGCCATGCGCATAGGCAGAGGGAAGAAACTGTATTGCTTCTTCAGACCTCTTCTTTCTCTTATTTTTTAAGCTCTTGTAGAGTGCTAACATATACCAGAGGTGGAGCTGAGGAGATGTTCTCAAGCTGAAAATGTCACACTTGATAGTCACACTATAGTGCTTCCCAGAGGGGCTTGGTCTTCTTATCTGCATCCAGAATGCTTTGATCCTAATCTGTTTCCTCCTGGATGTTCAGGTACCTTACTGCCACTGGTTTCAGAGGAGAGTTTGATTTCTAAAGGCCTCTGGGGATTTAGCAACCAAATACCTTGGGACTGTTGGAAATGTGAGGGAAAATACTTGAAGTTTCAGCAGCACAGACACCTCTGCACTGCAGATTGCAACTCATTCATGGTAATTAAAAATTATCCTTGTCTTCTGGGGGCAAGGATGGAAGGGATGTCTTTATTTTGGGTAGCTGGAATCCACCAGTTGATCCTCCCCTCCTGTAACACACAATGACTCAAATTATCTGGCCCAGTAGGTGACTTAAGGACAGAGCTCTAGTGTGGTCCCACCTGGTGAGCTGGCTATGCTCAGTGTAAGAATCATGGCCGTGCTCTTCTGCAGCCAAAGTCAAAAGATGGTCTGAAGGTGCTTGGATGATGTTTACCCCACCTTCCTGCTGACTCAAGGCTGCATCGTGCTCTTGGTGCAGGGTCATGCTCTCGCTCTGAGGGAGTTACAGGAAGAAACGTCGACTGAAAGGGATGTTTTTGTGTGCTAAGTGATCCACAACACGTGCTTGCAGCTCAGCCTTGTATTTGCTGCTAGCCCTGGATGCTTTGGGCCTGCCATGTGGAGCCAGAGGCTTTGCTCCCTGCTAAGCTCCTTGCCTGCTGCAGCAGAGGGGTTTTTGTGCCTGTGACAGGGGCCCCACAGCCGTGACTCACAGTTCCCATGACGTTGTAACTCAGCCTTTAAGGGAGCCGAGGCTGCCCCTTGGCTTTCAAACAAAGCCTTCCTTTGTTGTGCTTACGGTATAAAGAAAGCAACCGTATGTGCTCACCCCACACATCCCAAATGAAAACCACGTGGCTTCACAATCTTAGTATGTGTGTTTGATACTTCTGCTGCAGCACTGCAAGTTACATTGCTCCTTTCCCCTTGAGTCTTCTGGAGTTTCTCTTCCCAGCGTTCAATTTACAAATTCTTCTGGAAAACAAAGAGCTTAAGATGTTTCCTTTTCTTGGTAAGAAGAGGGGGCTGAGCAGAGAGCACATGAAAATTATTAAATATGTGTGCATGTGGCCATAGGCTGTCTCTGAGTCATTCCCTTGGGTGAAAATGGCTCTGGGTTGGTGGCCATGGGTGCTGAAAGGATGAGCTTCATGGAAACATTGTAAGGAAGTGGGGCAGTTTGTTTTCTTGTATGACTTTGCTTTCTTCTGCTGCTTTTTATTTATGCAAACTCATTTTGAAGAGCGGCATTAGCCAGAAGTACTCTGCAGCCAACATATTTGTGTGCATGCGTCTGTCTTGGCAGCTTTTAGGTTTATGGCAAGTGAGCCAAGAGTGGGATTTCTGCTTCCCAAAGCATTTGTGTTGTTTCTTCTGATCTCTTGAGTCACTAGGTAATGAAGTAAAAGGGTTTGATTCTTCCTCAGAGGCTGTGTGCAATGCAGATCAAGGAGTCATCCTGGTGAGAAGCAAGGAAATGGAGCAATGCAGTAAAAGTGTTCTTGTTCTCTCTTCCTTCCACATCCTCTACCCATCCCTGCAGGGGCTTTCACAGGCTGTCGGGTTGTGTTTTGTTTTCTACTTTATTTAAAGAACTATATTGTGTTTAAAAGAAAAAAAAGATGGGATTTCAGGCAAGGGAATAAAGCATTGCTTTTGATTTCTGTGGTGATGTTTTGGCAACAATAGCCAGCTTTTAAATAGTTTTTCCCCATTGTTTGAATACAAACAGCAGTGACTAGTTAGCAAAACAATGGTCCAATATCACACAAACCTTCAATCCCATCCAGTGTTTTTGAGTCCTGTTTAAGCAGATACTTGGGCCTGCAGGTCTCTATGAGTGTGGCTTTGTCACTGAGTCAAGACTATGATGGAGTAGATCTCAGATCAGCCAAATTCCCAACCTGCAATGACAATTTCTTTTTGCTGTGTTTTTGTTCAGTGTCTCAGTGTGGAAATGTCCGGCAACTATTGTGCTTTCTGCTGTCTGTAATACATAAGTGCTCATGGTTCATGATTGAAATGGAACTTCATAGTTTCACATGTAAAATGTAATCACTGGGAGTCATGTCTGAGCCCTGCCATATCCACATGTGCTCTTTTTAAGATGTGCTGGAGTGCTGTATCCCTGCTGGGAAATCAACTTTCTAATAATGTTTCCACCAATTCTTTTAACACCAAAATATTTGTTCCAACGGGTGTTCAATGTACAGTTAAGTTGGATGTACAAGGATGCATATGCTTACCACAGGATGAGGAGAGCCAGAGTAACCACAGCCTGATTTAACAACACTGGTGTGGGGTTTTTCCACCTTGCTGAGAACTAAGTGGGGAAAAGGAGGGCAGATTTAAACAAACATCTTGGCAATTGAAGCCCTTCTGTACTCTCACCACCTCTCCCTGAGGTGGCTGCCAGGCTGGATCCATGAGCCATGGCTGCCTCCCGTGCAAGGAGCTGTTGTGTGGCTGAGGGGGTGACAGCCAGAGTGGGGCCCAGTGTGGGCACCAGGTGGAGGCCAGAGAGCATCTGTGCAGTGACAGTGCTCCAGCCATTGTGGTTGACACTATCAGGCTTTTGATGGAGCAGCAGGGGTGTTGTGCTGATGAAAGATTGTGCAAGGGAATGACCAACTATTGCCCAGGCTCCCATCGTGTTGTTTTGGAGGAGGAGGGTGCTGGTAAGGGTGGTAAGTTAAGAGTTTTTTTCTTTGTGTGTGTCTTTTCTCCTCCTAAAAAAAACCAAACAAACAAACAAAAAAAACCCACAATAACAAAACCAACAAACCCCACAAAATTTGGTCTACTCCAGTTGTTTTCCTCACTATTAACAGACAAAACCAGACAAAATTTATTTGACTTAAAAAGGCAAGCTTTTCCTGGCTGTGGTCCTACTACAACAGCTCAATACATGGGTGGGAGTCACATACACACTTCCTACCTTTCCCCTCCTGCCTCTCCTGCAGCCAAATCTCTGTTCCAATTTGTAAAACCCCTTCTTGGCCATAGCAGGGGGAACCTGAGGCACTGCACAGACTGCCCATGTGCTGCTTGCTGACAAGAGTTGAGCTGGCTCGCATAGTCAAAGAGCAATAAAAACACATTCAGGCAATGAGCAGGACGCTGAGTAACACACTCCTCACGCTGTTGGCTGTCTCCTGGTCTCCATGGGCACCCCCTCTTGGGTCCAGCCTTGCAGTGAGTAAACAGTGAGTGCTTTGGGGGCATGACGTGGCTCTGCATTATTCATTAGTTGTTAAAGCTGCCTTTAGTGGTGGCTGCTGGTTTCTGGGGCAGGAAAAAAACCGTGTTTTGATTAGTGTTTTGATTAGTGGCATGATATCTCTATGCACTGAGAAACAATGACTTAGAAATGGGCCTGATAAATCCCCACTTGCTGATGAAACTGAAAATATAACACGTGCCACATCTCTTTGAGTTTTGGAAAAGAGCCCTAGAAGGCAAATAGCTCCCTTTGAGGCAGAAAGAAGACTTTGGACTGTCTAGGCTTTGGGGTAAGGGGGACTGTGGCATTTTATGGTGACAGCTTATAAATGCACCCATGTACAGTGAAAGCTGAGGCAGGAGGGAATACCTCTGAACATCCTGAGTGCTACCACAAGAAGAAGATAAAAAATCCATCCTACTTTTACCTGCAGTGGTCACTGGAATGTTAGGGGGTTCAAACTGCAGCAAGGGAGAGTTAACAAGGCCTGAGAAAAAGCTTCCTGATGGCAAAGGCAGTGAATGACAGGAAGACAGGAGAGAGACCACCTGTCTTTACTGGGGCCAGTCAAGCACTCCTCTGCTTGGAGAGATGCTGACAAAATCCCTCCTTGGGACCTGGGGCTGCACAGCAGTATCTGCTTCCAGAGCACTGTCAGTGCCCTTCGCGTGCTTATCCCCCCCGAGCCCGCCTGCCCGTGGGAAGGGAGGGCTATCTAGTCCTGTACACAGGATGAGCATCAGCATTTCCTTGGAAATACCTGATCTGGTGACCCCCAGGAGAAAAATATTGTTTCCGAAAGTCCACAGCAGACCTGTTGGGCAGGATGTCCGACTGGGGCTGCGCGGCTGACCCTGTTGGCACTGCAGCGGGCCTGGGACAGGATGTCCACGGATATTACGAAAGGCTGATGTTCTCAATCAAACAGCAGAACAATAGCTATCAGGCAAGTGGCCTTGTCCAACTGCTGTGCTGTGGCCAAGCAGCTAATCTGGGGTGTGGCTTCCAGGCATGGTTTGCTAGGCGGTTGCTCTGCCATACCTGACTGCCGTAGTCCTGGGCAGGCCAGCTGGCTTCTTCTGGTTCTAAACGTGGTTGTGTTACCAGTCTCAGCATCCAGGCCCCTGTACCTCATGAATTGGTGCATTTGGTCCTTCCCCACTTGTGGCTTTGGTAGAGAGCCAAAGACAGAGCCCAATCCCACCTGTCTGTGCTGAACCAACTGTGATTGTGCTGGCAGCTGGAATTCGGTACTTTGTCTGTAGCACTAATTTAATGCTCAAAAAACAAGTCAGAACATGAGTTATAGCTGCTGTGGCTGGCACTGTTCTGTCCCAGCCAACTTCTCATCTCACTGACATCCTGCACACAGCTTAATTCATAGGGGCTGAAAGAACAGCACAAGTTGGTGCTGCTCAGGCTCTGTATTGGATTTTTATCCCTTAATTTTGCTGTCTGGGCTGTGTGTGCTGCAGCTGACTGTGTGCTCAGGAGATGGGAGAGCAGGAGCCTGTCCTGCTTGTGCTGTGCTATGTGGGTATGGGGTTGTCTAAGGAAGTGCATCTGTCCAGGTTTTTGGCAGGTGTTGGGTTACACCATGGGTGTTATAGAAGAGCAGGCCTGAAGGCCTACAAAAGCATCTTCCTAGGCCCGGTGGTAACCATGGAAACACTTCCAGGTCACCTGAGATGGGCTAGAAAAGAGGACTATGGGTCAGTGACCTTCTTGACCAATGGCCTGGGAAGATTGTGGTTAGTGGCCTTATATGGTATTATTTACCTTACCATAATAGGTAATATCCAGGGAATACTCCAGGTGAACGGGTGAAATCCTGGGATTTGATCTTCCTGTTTATATGAGGTTATATCCTGTTTGTGCACTGGTATTTAGGTAACCTGAGCTGCACAATGAACGTCTTTGCACTTCTCCATCTGGCATGCAAAGTCCTTGCCCGGCATGAATGCTGCAGGCAGGAACAGTAATACTGACATGCATCTCTGCAATTCCTATTTCTCTGTCATTGTGAGAGTTTCTTACAAAGCAGAGCTTGTAGTCCCCACTAAGAGAAAACTGATTTCTTTCAGTGGCAGCTGGATCTATTTCTGAATACCTGCAGAGGTGGCAGTGATACTTGCAAATTGGAGAAGGATATGGTGCATTACTAAGAGCTTTCAGCAAACTTTTATTCTTGACTAGATGTCTGTAAATGCAGCAGAAGCTTTTTTCAGACTACACACTCAAAGGCCAAAAGGTAATTAGTTCACTGTTGTACAGCAAGAGAAGGCATCACAGAGCTCCCAGAAGCTAAACCATGAGGAAGTACAGCTGAGCTGGGCCTGAAACCCGTCACACTGAGGTTTGCATCTTCCCAGTAAGAAAGTCCCAGTTGCAACTTAGTGGCTGGTTTGAGGTGTTAATCTCTCCAGTCAAAACAAGTAGCAGAGTCCTTTCCAAACCTGAAGGACCTTCCCCATGAGAGAGTCAGAAATCATATTTGTTCCTATGAAAGTTCTGGTTTCAAAAATTTGGCATCTTTCAATGAAAAAGGCCTCCCAACCAGCTGTATTTTCTATCATCTACTTGAAATGCCTTTTCTTGCAGCCTACCAAAGCAAAACACAATGTAGCAGCCACCTATTCATTGCCTTTTGTGTCAGCCAGATTGTGCGAAGCAATCGAGTGTGTTGTAAGTGATGTCTTGGCGTGTTCCAGTGTAATACTGAACTGCACTCAGTGGCTTGACTTGGGTTTTTCCAATTTAAGAATCAAAGCTTCAGCTCACTCCTACCTGCTTTATTGCTGAACATCAGCCAGAGCATGTTTTGCTTACCGTGATTCAAAATCTAGAGGAAAAAGGCTGAAAAAATAAAGCTATATGAGGAACTCTGGAGTAAAGGAAGGCACTGTTAATGAAAGAGAAATATTTTCCCATGTCTTCAGAGAAGGTAGAGGTTTATCTGGGCTCAGAGCACATGAGTAGCCTGCAGAGGCAAATTGCAAGCCGCCATTTCCTTCTTTCCTTTGCCAGGTTGAGCAGGAGGCAAAAGGGTCTGAAGCTGCTATGGAAAAGGGTGTGAGGAAGGCTTGGGGATATCAGAAATTAAGCACATTTAGCTGGGAGGGACAGGGCATTGTTATGACTGTGAGCATCATCATCTCCATGAAGGACTTTACTGCTCCTGCTGGAAAATGCCCTGTGCCAGGGTGGCTTGGGAAGGGGGAGAGCACACATTGCCACAGGGCAGCAGCTGCCTCAGGCTGGTCCACACAAACCCTGCATGAGCTCTGTGATGCTCCCAAGTGAAGAGGAGAACCTGAAGGTGGAGCTGCTGCTGCCTGGCTCTGTGAAGGCTTCTTCCTGTGCTGCTTCCCTTTCCTGATGCTGTGCTACCTGGAACTGTGCTCTGGGTGAGCCAAACATTACCAAATTGTGCAGCAAAGGACTTTCAGATCAGCTAGGATGAGAACTGGCCTCCCTCTGCTTGTGGCTTCATGGCAGCAACCTGAACTGCATGACAGCAGCATCACCTTCCCCCTTCCTCTCTTGGGGCTTCCTGCATCATCCAAGACCTGCTCTGGAGTTGGTCAGGATCCTCCAGCTGGGGAGGCAGCTTCAGGCTTGAAAGGATGAGGCCTAACCTTCCTGGGAGCTGAGGGTGGAGGGCTGCAGGTGCTCTTGGTGGACCCTTTGAACATTCCAAGTGCTGCAGGATGCAGCTGATTGTTTGTAAGCAAACAGCAGTGTGATCAGCTGCTTTTATCTCTCTGAGCCCTCACTTGCCAGCTGGAGGGTGGGTTGGTGTCTGCCCCCTCACTTCCCAGGGTTGTGCAGAGTGGTCATTAACCTTAAACTTGGTGAAGCCCCTAGTCACTGTAGCAGTGAGTGCCACAGAAAAGCCCAGAAGGAAACTAATTGAAGTGCCAGAGGCAGGTTTGAACAAGTAGCATCACATGCTGGGCAGTGAGCAGAGACAGCTTTACATCAAGACAGTGAGATTTCACATACCCTGGCCCTTCTCCCTTTCCCAAGCAGCTTTCTTTGGTCTTCCTGCACCTTTCCCTGCTTTGTGCCCACGGGAGAAAAGGGGGGTCTCTGCATTCTCATCTGGCCCAGGGAGCAGGGCAAGGGCTGCTTTGGCTGCTGGCAGGAGTGGCCTGCCTGTGATGCAGCAAGGACCACAGCACCCTCTCTCAGGGGGTCTTTGGAGCCCCAGGACTGCCACAAGAGGGTCTGCAGAAGGTAGGTTGGATGTAAGCCTGTTCCTGAGTCCAAATGTTTTCTATGCTTTAAATGGGAAAAAAATGTCAAAATGAGAAATTTGGGAAAAGTTGCAGATTGCTTTGAGAACTTGCTGTTTAAAAACTTATGAATACTTTTTATTTTTTTCCCCCATATTTGAAATGTTGCTAAATTTGATGTGTAGGTTGAAAAATTGCCATTTCTCTTTCTTAGTTTTCAGCTTGGAAAGGTTTGGACTCTCTCCCTCTTCCCCACACAAAAGCTGTCTCAGCCTGAGCAGGCATAAATATTTTTATCAGGCTTAAAAAGCTTGGGCTGAAGTTAAAAGCAAGGGAAAAGAGCAGCCTTTGTTTTGGGGAATGCTGGAGCGCCATAGCAGGCAGTGCTACTGGTTTCACCTGTATTGTTGAGTCTTTCATATTAGCCAGGAGAGCTGTGTCTGAGAGATGTGGGAACGCTCTGCCTGTCCCACCCTTGCTGCTGCCGAGGCCAGGCTCCACTGACTTTGGTCACTGAGCACCATTAACCTTAAACCTTAACTGAGATTAATGTTTGGCTTCATTTTCTCAAGTCAGTAGCTACAGAAGCAAAAGGACAGTTTTGACCAGCAGACCTTGCTCTGGGCTGAAAACAGATATTCCCCTCGCAAATCCACATAATCTGACTGTCTTGTCACTTCCAGTTTCCAGAGGTTGCCTGTGGGGTTTGCTGAGGGAAGAGGTTGCTTGCATGTTCCCTAACCTGATCCTGCAAAATGAGCTGGGGTATCCTAGAACGTCAGTGTGACCCAGACTGAATTCAGCTGAGCCAGCCAGTGATGGACTCGGGGATGTCTGGCCTAACCCTGCTGCTAGCAGAGCTTTGGGACAGGTACCTGTGGTAGCAGTGTGCCCATGGACAGGTACCTGTGGCAGCAGAGTGCCCATGGGCAGCTGGGCATGAGAAAGAAGATCCTAAGGAAGCTGACTTCTTTCAGCCTTACACATCTCAGAAAAGTAAACACATTACAAAAGTAAAAACATTTCATCTGCAGGGACAGTGGTCTAGCAGAGCAAGGCAGTGATGTCATCGTGGTCAAGACTGCAAGAAGGAGGCACCTGGCCCCTGGCCATGTTATTTTTAAGCTTGGAAGGCACACGTGGTCTGCAAGAGCGTAGCACTAAGGAAGGGAACTCGCCAGCACTTCCTGCCCTGCCCCAGCAATCTGATAAAGCCCTTTGCAATACAGGGCGATCCCAGTTTATTTTTAAAATGTGCCCAGGCACTAAGCTCACAGAATAACTGGAACATGCAGATTTGGGCATTAATTCAGCTTTAATTCATTGCCTGATGAATTAAAGAGCTAATGTAAATGTAAAAAAGGACAAGATAGGGCCACAAACTATTTCCAGAGCAATGTCTGCATAAGAACATTTATCTATGCATGTGCATGGTATCTAAAAAGAGGGTAGTTGGTAAATGTTACACAGGGAGGGGCATGGAGCATTATCCTGAGCACCGTGTGAATTTTCTTGCAGCTTGGACAATGCATCTCAATCCTGTTCCCTTCCCTTGTTATTCCAGTCCCAGCCCTCTCATAAGCAAAGATAATTGTGTGCTGAAGGATACAGTTCCCATGTACAGTAAATGCTCACATTGAGGAAATCCAGGTTCCTGCAATCAAAACCAGCCGTTTGTTGTGCAGTTACGATAACAAGGTCCACTGGGGTGGATCTATCTTTATTGTGTGCCCTGTGGAGGCATAAATGAGATTGCCAGAGATATTTTCCTTCTTGCGCAGATGCTGGGACAGCAGGATTGCTGTGGCACCAAAACGTGCTGGGTTCAAGCCAGGAAGGAGCTATTCCAGGGGGTCGGAATTACAGCCCTAAGCTCCTGGAGCACACAGAGTGCCTCACCATCTCTTGGCTCTCTGTGAATCAGCTTCATTCCCACAGCAGAATTACTTAGGAATGAGATTGCTATTTCTGTTCTGATTGATGAAGTATTTTATTGATAGACTTTATTTCTGTAACAGAAACCTTTCTCTCTCAAGCACTTTTGAGGCATTAAAGAAGCTGTGCTAAAATTTCCCATCTGGAAGAAGAACTATCCCTGCCTGTCCATCTTGTCCTTCTGATCTCCCTGTGCTGGGACTGAGAGGTGATTTCACTAGAAAGAGGGACTGGTGAGCTTCCAACGTCACAGCAGGGGGTGACAATTTCAGATTGTACTGCCCTGGGCAGGCACTTGGGCTCTTGATAGTGATGCCAGCCCTCCAGAAACAGAAATGCCAGCTGGGAGGAAACAGCCCAGCCCTCTGGGAAGTCTTGTCACCACCAGGCAGAGACCCTGGCAATGGCACCATGTCCCAGAAAGTTGGGAATTAAATCCTTTCATTGTGAGCCCCATGGCACAGAAAGCTTTATTAAATGTGGGGTTGGAGCAGCAGAGCCAGCAACCACACAAAGCCACTCCAAAACACTGTAGTGGTCTCAGTCATGCCAAGGGCCTTTGCAAGGGGTGACACATGGCTGGGATGTGGCTCACAGCCTTGTTGAGGTGACTGCAAACAGGAGTGTGCTGGCTGCAAGCACAGCTGGGGGAGATGGCTTAGATCAAAGCCATGGTGTTTACTAATGTCTTCCACAGGTCAGTAGTGCAGTGAGCACCAAAACTAAGCAGCCTGATGCTTTTAGAACCACTGGGCTAAAGGAAACCCTTTCTACTTTAGCAAAGTCTCTGTCTCTGCTCTTTTTCTGGGGACTGTGATCATGAGGCATCCTGGGGGCCAGGAGGGTTTGCCACAGCCTGATCCTGATGGTGCTGAAAGGCAGGAAGAGCTTTGCCTGTAGTTCCTGCTTAGAAGCACAAAGCTGTGCAGGCTTGTTCCCACCCAGGTGCAGCTCACCAGCAGGGCAGTGAAGGTTGCCCTGATCCAAGCAGGCTGTGTGGGTTCCCAGACATGCTTGACATGGAACAGGAGGCAGGACAGACCTGCCTATGGCACTGCCACATCTGAAATATTAGCTTTATATTGAGGAAGAGCAGTGCTCATCTCCAGTCCTGCTTTTATACACCTGGTGAAGTCCTGCCTGCTTCTTTCTTTCCCTTTCTGTCCCGGGAATTTTAAAGGAGAGGCAGAGGAAGGACATGCCTTCCCACACTGCCCAGCAGCATTGCAATGGGTTGACAGCAGGAAGTGCCTTCACAGTTCTGTTTTTCGAAGTTCATTTGATAAGAGCCACTTTAATCTCACTGTCAGCTGATAAAGCCTCTTTGGGAAGTTGGTTGATAACTTGCAGAAATGGGCGTGCACTTAGGAGTTTCTAGATTCAAGCATTTTTTCCAGGGCTAGAAAGGATGTCTAAGTTTTTCTTGCAGTGGGGAGTTTCTTTTGTTTTTTCACTTGAGGGAAGATATTTCGAATCATGGGTCATTCCACCTTTCTCTCTCTTCCAGGGAAGGAACTGCCATGCCCGTGGGACTCTTCCGGGTGTGCCTACTGGTGATTACAGCTATTGTCAACCACCCACTCTTCTTCCCTAAGGAGAATGGCACCGTCCCCGAGAACACGGAAGAAATCATCCAGAAGATGAAGGAGCGGGAGGAGAGCCTTCGGCTGGAGCAGTTGCGCTTGGAGCGGGAAATTGCGGACCAGGAAGCCTCCCAGAAGGCTCTGGAAAAGGCTGCAGTGGTAGTGGAGGAAAGCAAAGAGGAAAAGGTCCGATGGGATATGTGGACTGCCCTTTCCATGGTCATCTTCCTGCTGATCGAGCTCTGGAGGCAGGATTTCCAGGAGGGGAACTGGCAGGACGTAGGAGGAGAAGAGGATGACATGGCAGTCCTGGGGAAGGCATTTAAAGGAGTGGCCTTCCCTGACAAGGCTGTCCTGGCCAGCTTCTATGAGAAGCGTATCCTGGGCACCACCGGAGACATGGCCAGGATGCGGGAGATGGTGGAGGGCTTTGCAGATGACCTGCTGGAGGCCTTGAGGAGTGTTTGTAACCGGGATGCCGACATGGAAGTGGAAGATTGCATGGGTGTGGGGAGCATGTATGAGAACTGGAGAGTGCGTAAACCCTTCGTCTGTGATCTGATAGTGCCTTTCGCCCCCCCAGAGCCTTACTGCTTTCGCTGCCAGACCTGGTGCTCTGGTGACTCTTTTCCCCCAGATGAGCAAGGTTATGGCACTATCAAGGTGTGCAGGGCAGATGAGGATGCGACAGGTTGCATCTGTGACAAGACTAAACTCGGGGAAGATATGCTGTGCCTCCTCCATAGTCAGGTCAGTAGCACCAGGCCCAGCAGGGAGATGGAAGACCTCCTGTGCTTCAAAAATACTCAATATCTGGATGCTGACCAAGTCATGAAGTGGTTCCAGATTGCCGTCACCAAGGCCTGGAACAGAATCTCCCACAAGTATGAATTTGACCTTTCCTTCAGCCTCCTGGACTCGCCAGGAGCCCTGAAGATAAAATTTAAATCGGGGAAATCGATTGCCTTCAACCTCACCCCTGTGGTGCAGTATGAGAACTCTGACGTTTACTTCATCTCCCACTTCCCTCGGAGCAGCCTGGCAGCAGACATCCCTTCCAGCACCCACTGGTTTCTCACCTTCGCAGTGTATGAGAGGAGGTTCATCCAGCTGGTCTCCAAAACACTGCCTGCCAATGCCTGCCACGTCAGCTGCCTTCAGATCCTCTCCTTCCTCCATGGGAAGCAATGCAGCCTCACAGGTCCCAGCGGGCTCACCAACTACCACCTGAAGACAGTGCTGCTGCATCTCCTGCAGGCACGTCCCAGTCAGGACTGGGCCCCAGAAAAGCTGGAGGCCCGCCTACAGGACATGCTGAAATTCCTAGAGAAGTGTTTGCATGAAAAGAAGCTCTATCACTTCTTTATTGGCAATGGGAAGGTACCAGCAGAGCTGGGCTTCCCCATCGTATTTCAGAGGGCTGAGCCTCTCAACCTTTTCCGTCCCTTTGTGCTACGCAGGGACATTTACAGGAAGATGGTGGACACGTTCCACGAGATGCTCAGGAACATGTCTGCACTGATAAATGAGTACACGGTGCACATTCCCCTTGCACACACCAATGGGATCCGTAAGGAACCCCTTTAACCAAAGCCAAACTCTAAGCACAACTCCAGAGGGCAACTTCCTGAAGCCTCCTGGAGACAACTGACTTTGCCCATACAGCTTCTTGTCTGGAGCTGAACCAGTCCTGGGCCATGGTTCCTGCAGAAAGGAAGAGGTGATGGGGGGAGAACAGGGGGAAACTGGAAGATGTGGTGTTGAAGTAGGTTTCTGTTCCACTGCTGTGCTTGGTTTTATGCAGCTAAGAATATATTTTTCTATTGTGCCTCAGTCATGCTACAGCAGTGGTGAGCAACAAATGTAAGTAATTTATTCAGATGCCTGCAATGCAAATAGGGGTGGGGGGTGTGATGGTGGCCATGTATTTCATTTCCTTCAGAAGGGGGAGATAAGAATAGGGTGGGGGAATCAGAGACAGGATCTTGGGATCAAAGGAGCCCATCTGCTTGCAGACAGCAGGAGCTCTTTCACCAATGGGAAGTGCAACAGAAGACTCCGTGCTGGTGTGGAGAGGAGGAGGGTCATGCACGAGATCTGGACTGGATGGAAATCCTTAAATAAAACACAGCTTCAAAAGGGAACTGCAGTTAAAAAAAAAAAAAAAAAAGAAGGAAAAGCCTTCTTGATTGGACTTGAAGCAGTAATTTAAATGGCTTGTCCTGTCCTTCAAAAACACCCCTGCACTTTTTTTCTCTTGTGGGAGGATGTAGCAGAGCAGGGTCTGTGTCTTCAGACCATTTCATTTAAGTCTTCTATGGTAACATGGTTAGTGGTTTATATTCCTGCCCATTTTGTATGGATCAATGAACAGGAACCTTTTCTATCTTAGATAAAAGAAACACCACTATTGGGTTCTGACATTTCGGGTTGTTTGTTTTCCTTACCTTGGGGGCACTAAGGCATAAGAACAGCCTAGAGAGAAAGGAAAAGCAGGGGTTGAACTATATGACCTTTGGAGGTCAATTCCAGCCCAAACTATTCTGATTCTATGGCTGCTGTAAGTTTTGCTTTCATTAAAGAAGCAATTCTCCAAAATTATCCTGTAATGAAACCAATCTCAGCAGTCTGGTATCAGGAGTGAACAAACACCCTCCAAATGAGAATGTGACTCTCTGCACATGGTTTTAATGAGGCCAAGGCTAGCCGGGAGGAGAAGGGAGGGATGAAAAAGATGCTCATGCAGTAGGCCTGGGCAGCACTGTCTGCAGCTGCCTTGTGATCCATGTTGCATCCCTTCTGCTCTACATATGCAGGCAATAGCTACTTTATACATTCTCCCTCAATCTTTTTAAAGACTGCTGCTCTGAGGAGCTGCACTAGCAGACTGTAATTTGCTGAGCTGGGAGTGCAAAGGAGGAGAGCTGCTGCAAGGCTTTCAGGCCAGGGGAGAATCTTGAGGCATGTGCTAAAAAAAAAAAACAGTGCAGAAAGGGAAATGCCTGAAATCCCTCAGGAAGCATGTTAGTGCTGTGCCAGTGGGCTGCCCAGCCCCAGCAAGGTGGCTTTGCTGGAGAAGAGGACTCGGGAGATCCTCACCCTCCTGAGTGTGGGGTCCAAGCCAGGGCTTCAGTGCATAACTGCTTTATGCTGGTCCCAGAAGCCTGGCCTCCAGTGCTAAGGGGCCTTTCCTACCATTTTCTTACACTAGGATTTCCTGCAAAGTCTTACACTAGGGCTTCCCTTAATCCTGTTTACAAGAGGGCAGTTGTTCTGTGAGGTGAGACACAGGGATGCTTTTACCATCACTCCATGGGTCCCTTTTTATCAATCCTCTCTATCCCATCAGAGAGAAGATTCAATCCTGTATCACTGCTGGGGACAGCATACAACATGAAGCTTGCTATCCAGCCTTATCCAGTTGATAAGGAAACTCTCCACAGACATGTCCTCTCCTCCCTTTTCCTGATAAAAGCTGTTTCACCACCTCCTTGGTGTCTGCTCTTCTCTGTCCCCCCACCAGTGAGGGACACTTCACGCACAAGGGCAGAGGAGGCTGTAACTTGTGTCTCCACATCTGGTTTATGAGAAAACACAGGTGGGGACAGGGAACGAGGCTCAAAGTGCTGCCTCCCTTGGCTTTTATTACCACAGGTAGTAAAGTCGGATTTCTGAGAACAAAGTAAGTGGTAGGTGGGAATGGGAGAAAAGAGGCTGGTGGGTAATGCCAGTAGGAAAAAGTCTTGGATCATTAGTGCTTGCTTCAGCATCCTTGGTGATGAGTGCCTGGGAGACTGCCAGGGCTGGCAGAGCAGCAGGGCAGGACTAATTGCTGACGCTAACGAGTGCTGTAAGCCCCTGGCTTTCCTTAGTACAGCCAAGAGGGCTTTTCCCAGTAGGAAAAGAGAGCAGGAGCAATCTCAGGGGACGTGGCCAGCAGGTAGTGACAAGCAGAGGTACAGGGAGGGTGGGTCAGTACTGGAGCCTGGAGGCTACATCAGAGGCTGTGTAAGTTGTTTGCAAACCCAGGCCGTTTGCCATTTCTACCTGCCCAGGTTTACTGCAAAGTGCCCACAGCAGATCCAGCTTTACGTGGACTGCTGGCAGGCAGGTCACGCTGGAGCAGTTGTGGTTGGAGTTGCTTCTAAATGTGCTCCCAGCCCAGCCAGAGAGAAATTAGAATTTCTCTGCCATTTCCTGTCAGGAGTCTAAATTTAGACTGTCCAAAGAACAGAAACAAATTTGTGACCCAGGTCTCTCAGGAAATGACATTCAGAGTTGAAAAATAACTTTTATATAAGGTTGAGCAGGGGGAGCATGAGAAGAAAAGGCTGTTGAACAGAATAAGGTAACTCCCCTATTAAAATGTCAGAACAAAGCTTTGCAAGCCAGTTGCAGCGGGCTTGTAAACGTGCCCAAACTCGTCTTTACACAGCCCCAGCACCACTGCTCAGACTCAAAGGGAACCTGAACTGATAAGTGGATTGAATCTTTTGCTCTTTGTTTTCTGTAGTTGTGTGCCTGTTCTCTCTTACGCCCAAACTGACCCTGAAGTGTTCCCATGGGGTTTAGTTGAACACAAGCTGGAGCTGAATCAAGTAGTTTATGGATTGGATTCCACTGAAAGCAAATTGCTTGGCTTAATTTTCCTACATGCAATATGCTCATTTTGCCCCGAGCACCTCTAAAGGGATCTGGTCTGTGCATTTAGGCTGTGAGGGAGCCCACTCATTCCTGTTGGGGGGAAGGGTTCTCTGTGATTATAAGCTGTGCTCCAGTCAGCCTCAGAGAGGAGATCTTCTTGCAAGCCAAAGGTACAGACATGTCCCATCAGAGGAGAGGCTGGCGCACAGTGTTTCTTTGGACCACACCTCTGCCGTGGTACAGGGAGGCAGTGATGTGAAGCACATCATTCCTTGGACTTCCTTGTCTCTCCTGTATCAAATCTTTGCCCACCAAACACTATTGGTAAAAGCCCACGCTCACATTTCACAAAACAAGGTTTATAAGACAATTCAGTTCCATCAGCCAGTAAAAATGTCCTAAGAACTTTTAGTGTTGCCCATGTGTAGCTCTGCCTTGATTGAAATCTGGGCGGGTATTCATAGGAAGTAGCTTTAAAGGATGGGAGTAGAAGTGAGATTTTGTGGTTTAAAGTGAAAAACGTTCCTTTAAAACCAAACTGCATATGACACCTGAGTAACAAACATCTCTTTGGCAATGCCTGTATCTCTGTGAGACACCCTAAGGAAAGGTAAATGGCCTGTCCTTGACCCCTTTCTTGTGCCTCAATCAATTTCTTGCTGTTTGCTAACCAGGTGAATTCAACAGATGAACTCTGAGTGCCTTCCATTGGTTTCCAACCACTCCCTGTGCCCTCAACTTGTGGTTTTAATATTTTATTACAGGCTCTGTCAAAGCAGTGGAATTAGTGGTGGGTTGATAGCAACCACTGATCTACAGCATAGCCTCAGGAGCCATTTGCCCTTAGAAATGTCGTGGTCTAAGGTTATTTTTGCTGTTCAGGAGCTGAACGTCTTCTGAGGGGAGGTGTTGGGTGTTCACTGTTAAGCAGCCACAGAAAACAGTTTCTCTCTCTCCAAGCTGCTCTGTATACAGGTCTTACAGGGGTATAAAGATGTAGTTTAGCAAAATGATCCAAACATTTATCCAGTATTCAAGCAGCAGGATTTGGTGTTTGTTCACCAGCCATTTTTAATGCAAAGTCTTTGCAGTGTTTTCTCTGTGGTGAAGAGATGAGACTTAAGGCACCTGTATCAGCTTTGCTGCTGCTCACTGAGGGATTGGCTCTCATAGGACCCTACCTGGTAAACAGCTTTATTTATTACTTGTCTTTTTTTAGAACTGGGGGGTCTGTGTGTAACATGTTCGCTCAGAAGCATAACTGTACTACAAAGATGAATCTTGGCAATGCAGCCAAGATGGGCAATGACACCAGAACTCTCCAAACTAAGGTCTTCCTGGATTGACAATGCTGTACTTAAACCGCTGCTTCTATAGCAGGACATTGTTCAATTTGTATAGATCTTCTCATGCAGCTTTATTTATAATAAAGGAAGTCTTGTACAAAATCTAAATGAGCATGAAGTCTCTTTTGTTCCTAGTTCCCTGCAAAATGCTTTTGAGAGAGCAGAAGGAAGGAGTGGGGATATTTCCAGTGTGATCCTAGCACAGTGAGCTCAGCAGCAAGAATCCCTGTAGAAATGATTCCAGAATAAACTGCAACATGGACATAAAGTGGGATAGCTGTTCCAGAATAATGCCAGAGATGTCATTCTTCTTGAGAATATGAATCCACAGAAAATCAAAGTAATTATTCTGAATACGTCTGCTCAAAACCACCCTTTTGTGGCAAGCCCTAAATAATGCTGATAGATGTTGCCCTTATGGGCTGAACAAGAAATCTCCTGAATTTCCAGTTCAGCCAGAGGAATTCTCTTTACCTGCTTGTTTTTTGGGTATCCACAGCCAAGTTCAGCAACCACTCACCACTACTTAGCCCCCTGCTTCACCCCTTTGCCTGGTTTGTGGGAATGGCACCTCCTTGTTAATATTGTAATATGCTCTGGCTTTGAAAGCACACCCAGGGCTAGTTATTAATTCATATAATAAAAGCATCACTGTTTCCTTGGCAAAATGTCTCCCAGTCCCACAGAATGCCCTGCACACCTTTAATAACTCTGCCTTCCAGTGCTCACTGGGGCTGAATCAGCACTGAGCAGGTCTGAGAAGCAGCTGGCTTAAGAGCTGCAACCCAAATCTACTTTGCCAGAAGTTACAGTTTCCCAGGGCCAACCACACACTGCTGGAAAGGGGATTCTGTAGCCCAGGATCATCAGCAGTCTTGGTTTGGTGCAACCTTGTTGTAACAAAAAAAATCCCAAACCAAACAAAAATAAACCCATCCTGCTTCAAAGCTCTCTGACAAGCTCAGCAACATTTTCTCCTTTGAGCTGTTGATTTCCTAGAGCATTTTTTTTTCTTTGCCTCATTTACTGCTTCAGTGTTGCTGCGGAACAGAAAGGGTAACATTACTATAAAATCCTTTTTCAGAAGGGCAATTGGCAGATTTTTGGACCATGCCATGACCATTTTTGCAGTATTATCTGCATTAGAGTAAGCAGAGCAGAGAGAGAAAGCCACCCACTAGAGATTGGTTTTTAGCTTAAAGATTTATCTAATGACTTTTTATCACTCAAGGGATAGCTGTAAGCAAAGACACAACCTCCTTTATTTCAAGTAGGCAGAAATACCTGTGCTATTAAAAAAAAAAAAAGCAACCTCAGAGGATATGGTGACTCACAAGGATGCTAACATGAATTTGGTCAGGTACCACTAGAAATCAAAGTGGTAACACTGGTCTCAATGTGTTACTGCTCAGGATTTGCCCATGGAAGGAGCATGTTCCATCCACTCTGCTCAACTCTGCATTATGGTTTGCTGCTCGCAGGACTAAAAGCTAACTCGGGTCTGTTCCCAAGTGCCAGTGGCACAGGATCAGATTTTAACTTGTATTTAACTGGATTCTATTTGTTTGGGAAAAGGATGTCTCAAGGTGTTGGGTCATTTAGTCCAACGAAACGTGAGTTGTTGCATCCCTTCCAAGTAAAATTCCAGGCAGTCCTGTCTTTTTCTGAAATGATAAATTCCTTATGGCAACACAAACTAGGTTATTTTTAGCCAGTCTCCTATGCAGTTGGTGTGTTCACACACACGGGCCAGGGGGAAGGAGGGCTTATGCTTTCATCTCCTACCAAGGAGCTTCTGAATCCTTCAAACAACTTTCACTAAATTTGACAGAGCTCAGAAATAACTCTGATAATTTTTAACTAAGCAGGCAAATGGATAGGAGACAAGAGACTCTCATAATACTGAAAAAGCACAGAAGAGGTACTTTAAATGTTCCAGTGCAGTAAAAGGTAGTGGGTACTCATGTCTTCTTTGACGTGAAGAAATAAGCTGTGAGAAAATGCAGAGCTGTGTTACTACTTCTGCTGCTCTCAGAATGATCCACCCAACTTTGCAGCAGAGCCTTAAGGGAAGATGGATGCAAACAGATATTCCATCATATCTATTGGACCAGTCTGGTCTCAAAACAGAAATCTGAACAAGCCCCTGCTGTGGGTCAATTAATGTTACAGTGCTTTTCAAGAAACTTAATTTTCCAGTTATGTTACATTTAAGAGTGTCATCTGAGATTCCTCAGCTGCTGGAAGTAAAATCTCTGGCTGCAGAGGCAGAGAACGAAGCTTCTCAGTCATTATTCAAAGGCAGCACCTCTGCAAATAAAGGCTCTGAGTTTACAAGTAATTATAAATCTGTCTAGCTAAAAACAGACCTCACAGAGAATGTTAGAGGAGCGAGAAAAAAAAGGTATTAATTTTATTGATCTGCTCTGAGGGGGAAGAACAGAAGGTGCTGAGGTGAAACATTTAAATACAGCCTGTTCAGATATTTGAGTGCTGTAAAATATCTGACTGTGGCACTGTGTTAAAAATTGTGGCCAAAAAAAAAAATAAAACCAATGAAGTTCTTAAAGGTGTCTTATCCACTCAGGAGGAAAAAGAGTCTGTTTTAGACATGAAATTAGCTTCAAATCCACTGGTGGGCCCACAGCCATTAACAGTCTCAACTCAAAGACCTAATAACGTAAGGAGACGAGATTAAATTTCTGTCTGTATTGTCCTACTTTCCAGAAGAGCCATGACTCTTATAATGCCATTGAAAGTGCAATTAGGCAGACAGTCTAACATTCAGGATCCAACAGAGTGCAATCCAGGCCCAGGGGGCAGAGCTAGGCAGGACTGGGACCAGTAACCACAGTGCACAGCCTGACTCACCAGTCACTTCACCTCCCCAGGTGCATCAGGGCAGAAATCCATTCCATGGCTCCCAACCTTCGGTCTTGCTCTGTAGCCCTCTGCTGGGAATCAGACAGCACGGAGGGATTTCCCAAATCCTCAGGGAGATGGTAGTTAGCTTGCTAACATGTTCCAGGTCTCATCCCTGCCAGCTCACACCGGGCAGGGCAGGGCAGGGCAGCCCTGGATGGTTCCCGTGCCTGAGAGCACAGATGATCCAGAGCAGCCCTTCCTGGCCTCCCTCACACGGGCGTTCCCACGGAACAGAGGTGTTCTGCACTCTCAGCAGGATATTCCTGCCACTTCATTGCACCTTCAGGGCTATCACATCATGTCAGTATTACAAACCTCCTGTATGCAAAACTAGAGAAAAGCAAGGCTTGTCCACATGCAGCTTTCTACCATTAGTCCCACACTGACAGTAGCCCCTGCCAGAGCCACACCTGGCAAAGCTTTGGGAGTGAAAGGTTTGATCCAGAGCAGAGATACACCAGCACAAAACAGTCAAGACACATAAAGCTTATGGAGAGGAATTGAGGCACCTCATCTGTGGGCTTGAATACACAGGTTATATCAGAGCTGTCTTCCCACAAAGACAAACAGCTGATTAATCACCATGCCTTAATTACTACAAGTAAGAGGAGACAAACTCTGCTTCCAAGCCTGAACAGGCACAGAAAACAACTCTTTGATGAATGTATAGGGAAAAAAAACATCCACACTCCAACCTGTGGATTGGCCCAAAGCACACGCTTGTTGAGAGCTCCCTTCTGAGGATGGTTTGAGTGACAGGAGGAAAGGCACAAAAGCATCCTTTGGGGTTGCAGGAATGCTGCAGAGAGCTGCAGGAAGGACAGTATTAATTCATAATGTCTCCACTGGTCCTTATTGATTTTTCAGGCATTCTGAAGCTGGCAGCTTTTTTCCTCCATTTTTTTCTCAGCCCTCCCATGTTTTTGCTGTGCAGTCATGTAGGTGACTCACGCAAATGGTTTGCAGCTTACAGGAAACACTGTCTGTTCCCTGCCCAGCTTGTGGCTGTTCAGTGCCCCTATTCCTGGCTCCCTTTTCCCTGGGGAGATGGCTTTTTCCATTGGCTGTGCCAAGGGTGGTGGTTCTGGGACACGAACCTGCAGCACGTGCTGTAGTTCTCACAAGCTGCTTCCTGCTCACCAGAAGATGCTTTGAGAGGCACAGAACAGGCTCCATACATCAGCCCCTTCATACCAGCTGCATTCTCACTCCCTCCTGGACTCAGATGCAGTGTTATTGCAGACTGCTAAACAGCTGTCACACTCCCCCCCAAGCACAGCTGCATCTCACTGACAAGTTTTGAAACTCCTCTTTTAGTAAATCAAAGGGGAAAAATACTAATGACATCACGTGGCATCATTACTTTAGTCAGATAAATCAGCAACTGCCATCCCTGTTGGCTTTGGACCAGCAGTAGAAAAGACTCTCTCCATCTTAAAGAAAATAGGAGTGATTTAGTAAAATTGCACCTGGACCCCATGACTGTAAAGAGAGTGCATTTCCATGAGCCATTTCCAAGGGAAATCTGTGGCCAAGGAACAGTGGTGAGATAATCAGGCTACTGGTAAAGAGAGGGGAGAGGATAAGAAACAGTTCTCAACAGAGGATAAGCCAGTTCTCAAACCCTGCTAATGCAGGGGAACATTACAGATGCCACAGCAGTGGAAAACTGGGAAGAGCAATCCCAGGAGAAGTAACACTGTGCCAACACCACATGTCCAACACATGCACTCACAGCCAGGCCTGTCTGGTGAGCAGGACAGACAGCTGCTAAATGAAGCATGGCAAGAAGCTGAGATTAAGTGAAACACAGCAAAAAGTTGAGACTTCCTTTTCTCTTCCTTTTTGATTGATTAGAAAAAGCAACAAATCCACAGGCATCTGTGTGGAGTTGACACAAGTGTTCCAGGTATCTGCAGTACATGATTTTTGAAACTTTTCAAACCAGTGTCTCCAGTTACCACCACTTTCAGTGCGAGAACCACTGGCCCTTTTATTATCTCCCTATACAGCAACTTCTCAACAATTTCCCCAAGCAAGGGCCTTCTGTTATAGCCACAGCCCCATTCAGCCAATCTCCCACTCAACCTACCCAACACTCAGATCTGAGAACCTGAAATCCCCATTCCTTCCTCCTATCTTGGCTCCCTTGTACCTTTCTCTTAGCTTCAGTGTAAGGGATCCTAAAATGATAATGAACAAACACTGGACCACATCTTGTTTGAGGGTACCAAACATCTCAAGGACATCAGTAAAAACACAGGGACATGCTACAAATGCAGGACAGAACAAGGCCCAATGCCTTGCTAACCTGAAGTATCTATTATCCATCATGCTACTAAACTCACAATTTTTATAAGACAGGCTCTATCCTTGTTTGCTTGACACTGAATTTATCTTTTTTAACCTGTGCTAGTAGCAGTTGTATTTGGTGGCACAGTAACAGAAAACAAACAAAAAAGCACCCTCTTTTTTTGAAAGCAAGAACACTAACAATTTTCAAGGGCAAAACATGGAGCAGAAGGTGAGTAAAGATCATACCTACTGTACTATCTGACCCACAGAAGGTTTTAAGGAGAGCTCTGACCAAAGGGAAGAGCTGTTCATCTGCTTGATCCTTTCCTTACCAACTTCCATCTTTCTCTTCTGTTGACCAAAACTGAAAATGCAAATGTCTCCTTTACCCCCACCCACCCTGAAAGGAGAAAGCCAGTCCATTCCACATAATTTGTCTTTTCCTTTCAAGACTGGGCCAGTATTGCATATTCATTACCACATTAAAAACACTTTGCCTGAGGCCTGCGTTTCTTGCTGTGCTGAAATGAGTTCAAGACCCCAGCTGTCTGCCTAGGGATTTAGAACACAGATATTTAATAGTAAATTATAAGGCAGAATCTTTCTTTCTTTTTTTTTTTTTTTGCTGAAGTAGCACATTTATAATGGTAGACTACAGCCACTAAATAAAGATGGGGAGAGCATTTCTTTCTGTTCAGATAACAGTCACTAGGTTACTGTGGTCTGGCTGGAGCCAGTTCAGTTTTTGGATGCTGTCTCTGCTCTTAACCTATTACTGGATCTCCCTAATGTCACATCTCCCACTACAAATAACACATTGGAGCAAACTGTAACATATTTCTAGCACTATCCTAACAGCTTTTAACAAGCCCTACACAAAGCAGAGCTATTAATAAAACCAAAATGCTCTGCAGTTAATTCTTGGAAGTTTGCCACTGAGATCCCACCAACACTGCTTCAGAGACATTGGTTTTATAAAGCTCAAACCCTGCTTTCATCTAATGAAAGGGCTCAGATCCACATCCTGACAACACTTCACAGCTCTAGGCTTCCTCTGGGTCCTCTAATGACAATCTATGAAACATGTGTAACATCACATCCCAACTGGAAAATTTTTTTTAAAACTACAGTATTCTGGAAGAACAGCAGCATAATTATTTCTCTACATAGTGCCAGATGTGTTTAAAAGCCACAAAGATAAACAGGAGGGGAAAAGCTGCATAGTTTGAATTAAAGCTAGTAAGAGCATAAACAAGCCCCTCCAATAGCCACAGGCTGACAGACCAAGTTCCTGCTCATTCTTTTTCCTCATCACATCTGTCTTTCCTACTTGAAGTTACACAAACATGCACCACCTTAGAGTTACTGGGCCAGGGCAGAACATGTTACAGGGAAAAGATCAGTCCACTTTTCCTCCAGAAAAGCTCCAAGACTCCCAGTGCCTCAATTACCATGAGACCCATGAACCACCACATTTTGCTATGCTACCTCACCTCACTGCAGTGGGGGGCAGAGAGAAGAGTCTTGGATCTCTCACAACAACCACCTCAGCCCCAGGGAACCACAGCCCTGCCCTTGGACACTGCTTTGCCTTGTTACTGTGTGCTGGTTTTCATGGCTAGTTTGGGCAGCTGGTGGTCTGACAGACATACACAGCTGAGCAACATCAGAATGAGTCATGGATGTGGACAGGAAAACAGAAACGGAAAAAACAGAAAAGGAAAAAGTTTTTCCTGTGACTGCTTGTGATTCTAATAATCTTGCCCCCACTCTGATAGAGGATAGCTTCAAATATGTTCAACTAAAAAGCTCTGATCCTGCCACTTACCTGATGAAACAGAATACTCATTCCTTCACCAGCAGCAAGACATCACCAGCATAATGTTCTGACTAAACTCCTTTTACTTCTGTTCTCTAATTTCACCTATCCTTTGACAAGCAGAGCAATGCTTTAAATTCTAAGAACAGAAAATACATGTCCTTCTGCTCAGGATATGATTTCTGTTGCCTTTACTCCTTACTCCAGCCTTTAGGTTAGAACCTAGAATAAACACAACATGACTTCAGAAGAGCAAAGGATTATAACCATAAATTCTCCCCTAGCATATCTAACCAAAACTGGAAGCCCTTACTAGATGGTTCCTGCAAACATGACTTCAGCAGGGGTAGGTGGGCAGGGCTGCAAAGTCAGTGTTTTGGCAGTAGAGCTGTCTGAAGAGACATGCAGTTTGCACTAGGAATTACATCTTACCTTCACAAGCCACACTACCTGTTTTACCCTTTCCAGTGCACTGCTCCTCTGTCTCTGTATAACCAGCCCCATGACTAATAGCTACCCAGAAACAGGAAGGAAAAACTGTTTGAAGACAACATTGTTTGCTTTTTATTCATTTTCAAGACACCAGTATCACAATTTTTAAATCAAGTAACAGCATCAGTTCAGGGACTGCCCACTGCAATGCCTACCAAGAGGCCAGACCCAACAGACCATCACCTCTGAGTAGAAACATTTTCCTTTATGCAATATTCATGGCCAACAATGACTTCCCATCTTCTGCTTGAAGCCAGCACATCCTTCTCCTGACAGGAAGGAGTGGAGTTGACAGAAGGTTTCTCAGCACAGATTTATTCCCCATTATGAAATGCAACCACAGCAGAGCCCCCACCAAATTAGACTGACTTCCCACACTGAAAAACAGCACTGACACTTCAGCCAGCATGTGCCTACTGGCACCTCAGAGCCCATAATCACATGCCTCAGGGCTGTTCTTCAGATACAGCTGGAGGTAGTTTTTGTATGTCTGTGGGTCAGTTATTGTAGCCTTGACAGCAGGGTCCTCCTTCATGGCCTCCATCCAGCGCTGGAGCTTTGGGGTGTGATTCAAAGAGCTACAGGAAAAAGGAAGGGACTGAGTAACGCAAATGGAAAATCTGGAGGGCATCAAGGAAGCAAAACAGCTTGAACAGTTCCATTTTACTACTTTCTCTGTCCCAGTGCAATGTCCAGCTTAGAGCAGGATGCTTCCCCCAAACTGCAACACAATACAAGCTTTCTTCAGCAGCCCCCAGGAGTGGCCCATTGCTGCAGTGTGCCCCAGGAATATTGATGCTGAGGCACTTCAGAACACACCAGCAGCCAGGCAAGGTACTCACTCTTTCAGCTGGAATGGTTCCAGACGTTCAAACCACGGCCAGATCAGGTAGTCAACCATTGAGACCGAGTCCCCCCCATAGAACACCGTGTTGCGTTTGGACAGAGCCTGTGAAGGGTCAGAGATGTCAGTTGCTCCCGAAGGAAAAGTGCAGCAAAACACTACACAAAAACCCCACTTCATGGTGTGTGGGAGCCCTGAAAGCAGAGAATATTTCCCTGCCTGTTTTGAAGGGTTCTACCCCCCTAGACAACACTGTTTTTGACCTTTATCCATGGAGAAAACTGCCAACTCTTTGGGAAGAACTAGAATCTACTTCAGTGAGAACTAAATAATAGAGTATTATGTAAGGTTATCACAGGGTGAAAAATCTAAAGGTGTTGGGTTTATTAATGTAGTAAATAGATAAAAAGCAAAAACTCCAAGATGGAGGATTGTTGTTGTTTCTAGACCTTCTTCTAGTATGCCATATTCTGCAGTAGTAGGCTTCTAGAAGTTATTGGATTAAAAGTTCCTGTATACGTGACTAAAGCATTTGTCTAACATTGGTAGAAAAGTGAAAATATCTTTTGTTTTAAGCTTTAATTGGATGATTTACCTTCAAGAAGACCGTGTTATCTTGATAAGCAAGCATTGTGCAAGCATTCTCAGCATTCTACAGGCATTCTGCTGCACTTCTCTGTTGTGTGCTGTGTCTGGGTCACATTAGTGACATTACTTCTCTGGTAAGACTTAATAAACTATCTTAAAGCAGAGAGTGCTGCAAGTTTCTTTAAAATCACTCCCCCATCAGGGGAAAACCTGGCTTAGACACAGCTAAGTCAGAAGCTGAGGTCCACAATAGTGGAAGGCAGGCACACTACAGGGATCAGTGAGCAAATAAAGGAAATACAGTCTATTTCTCTTGTGCATGCAGCATTGGCAGAGTCAGAGCTAGTCAGTATGGTTAAGGTTAATACTACAGCTGCTGTTTCATAAACTCAGCCCAGCTCTTCTCCAGAGGTTCAAAAACTGCCACAAAATATGAATCACTAGCAAGCTGCAGCATGTGCACACATGAAGAGGAATTTAGCTCAGAACGTTTGTGATTTCTTGCTTGTCAAAAAGCATTAATGGCACAGACTAATCAAACGCAACAGCACACATGCATTTCTTGAGCAATAAATCCAGCTAAATTTATCATCCAGGTAAATTAGAGCACCATTTTAGCAGGGACTCTTTTCCCATGGCAGTTGAGGCCAAGTGGTGTCAGGGAAGCATTTCTAACATTACATCTCAAACTGCATTTGATTCCAGGTGCAAAGGCAACAGGAAGCAAGTGTAACTTACACCAGAAAGAGATCCTCCTCACAGCTCAGCACAGAAAGCAGGGCCACAAAGAATGTAGCAAGGTCTCCTGTTACATTTATGACTCTGATGCATTTTTAAGTGCCATGGTCATCCAAGTTTAATATGCTTTAAGGACCCTCCAGACCTTGGTCTCTTCTTTCACTATACTAGTTCCTCTGTTTTCAGGCACTTGGGTGTTTTAAAGGTGGAACTCAAGAGACCTTACAAATCTTGGTCGTTTTGGACACACACCATTCTATACACTCATATGGCATTTATTCCCTGTCCACAACCCCCATGATCTAGCAGAAATTTTAAAGCAGCCCTTCAGGAAGCACCGAGCTATTTGAGCTCCCAGGTGTCTGCCAGAACACAGCCAGCAGCTGCACAGGCACAGAGACAGGAACACAGCCCCCTCTGTCGGGCAGCAGAAATCAAAATACAGAAGTGTTCCAAAGTACTTCCCCTCTGGAATATCTCTTGCAATACACCGTGGGAAGTTTGCATGGCTCTGTTCTGGCCTCCCATTCACAGCTGACCATCAGCTGCTACAGCAAAATCATTCAGGGCATAGTAAAATAGAGACACTGAAGGAACAGCAAGTTATTTCACAGTATTAATCAAGCAGGAAGAAGGTTAATACACCTGTATTTCAGGGAAGTGAAACACACAACTTCCCCCAGGAACTCGTCATCTGCACTACTCCAGCCTCAGTCTGATCAGATGGACAAGACTACCCTGGAAACAATTGTGTTTTGGCAACCCAAGGGGATGGGAAAGCAGAATGCACAGGACTGTTAGGGGAACTAGGAAAGTACTAAGAGGTTATTGGCAGCTTTGCACCAGAACAGAAATACTCTGGAGGAACTCTCCTTCATTGATCCACCCAAGTAATGGCTCTGGCTGCTAAAGACAGAAGGAATGGGTTCATGACAAAGGCAAGTCCAACAGCTGTTCAGACTAGCCAAGAACCATTACTGACACAGACTGTCGAGTGGCTAATACAGCATCAAAGCCACCTGACACTTCCTGGAGCTCCACTGAAGTTGCATTACGCCACCAGTAGCAGAACATGGTCCAGGGTTGGATTTCTACAAGGGACACATTACATTCTGCATCCACTCACCCCCAAAGATAAGCTCTAGAATGAAAAAGATTTTATGTCATCACCAAGGTGTCTGCACTGCTTGCAGCACAGATGCTCTTCAGCAGCTCAGACTCCTCAGCCCTTCCTCTTAGTACATGCTGCAAGGTCTCCTGCACTTAAAGCAGAACAAAGATATCCAAGACAACAGCAGTTTGCTAGAATTCAAAAGTCTCTACAAGTCTACACAGTCTTCATCATTAGATGAAGTTTAGTTTAGCTACTTGAAATTTACTCTAATGGTGTCCTTGTGCATCCTAGGCTGGGGTAGTAAATTCAGAGATTGTTTGTTTTAACTATCAACTAAATGAGAGATCCACCTCCAAAGGCCATGGCAGGAAAGGAAAAAAGGAATCATATAAAGGCTGGCAATCTGCTCATTATCATGAAATACTCTCACCTCTTCAAGTTTGCCAAACTTTTCAGCAATCTCTGCTTTCAGTGCCGTGGTGTCCTGTCCATCTTTGACTGCCAGAACATGCTTGAAAAGCAAGGATGTTATCTACACAAAGGAAAGCATAAAGTTTTTAATGCAACTAGTACAAGAATACAAGCAAGTCACTCAAAACTTAAAAAGTTAACTTAGATGTTAAGATATCAACTGCAAGTCAAATCTGAAAAGATTTGACTTTAAAGAGTTAAATAAAGTCCATTAATGAAAATCTGTACTTCATAAAAGGCAAGCAAAAGCCTAGAGGAAGAATGAATACAAATAGTAATGAATTTTAGTCTGGTAATAAGAGAATAGTGAAAAGAAGGGTGTTTCCCATCTGCACATTTTTTTTCTTGCAACATACTTCCCTGTAACCCTCTTCTCATCATGTCTGTTTAAAAAAGGCCTATTGCAAATATATCCTCTCTCCTAGCCCCTTCTTTTACCACATCCCTTTGCCATCTTCTGTTGATTCCTCTCGTCTCATATCCAAGCTGACTTCTTTCACTTCCTAGACTCCTCAAATCACAAGCTAGTACAGAGAGGTTAATTCCAGTCAACCAGCTCCAACCCCAAATGGGAGCCAAAACCAGCCTCCCTATACATGTTCCATGTTCACAGCCATGTGCCATCTCTTGTCCATGGTTTTAAGCTCTCTCTGCCAGGCACTCCCCTCATGCTGCATCCACACACTTCCTACAGAAAGAATCAGAATAAAATATAGCAACTGTCACTTCCCAGGTCTCACAAATTCAGCTGATTTGGTCTTCTAACCTTTGCTCTACTGTAGGATGCCCAAAACCCTACCTCAGTCATACAGTCATCACTAGCTTGGATGCCTTCCTGCATCCATCCTTGCACATAGATGCTGGGAGCAGGTCAGAGACACGATGGTTTGTACGTGCTACCAGCAAAAGGCCCCAAATATCCCCTCTGCTTATTTACATGCTTGTTCCAAACACAGGACCTGCCTTAAAGGATGAAAGCAGCATCAGCAACAGAGCTCTGATTTTTAGTGCGATGGTGAAGTCAGAAAAGCAATCACAGTCTGCTCACACGGTACCTTTGAGAAGTCTTCCAAAAGCATCCTCTGACAGGCTCGCTCATATGGGTCTGAAGGCATCAGCTTCTTCCCTGGAAATGCTTCATCCAAATACTCACAAGTGATTGGGGACTCACAGATCAGCTGGCCCTTGCTGGTCTCCAGAACAGGAACCAGCCCAGCAGGGTTCTTCTCAAAGTACCAGTCAGGTTTGTTCTTCAGATTGATGTTGATTACTTCATGGCTAAAAGAGCAAAAGAAACAAGACCCACACAGGCTCAGTTCTGCTCCAGTCCACCCCGTACTATGGTGAAACACAGTCACCTCGACAATTCAGTACTTGAGAGGCTCAACCCTCAAGCCCCTGTACTCCGTTTTCTTTGAAGTTGTCTGCAGGACTAATCCTTTGACACAGAAATACTGCCACACTCCACTGGAGAAGGAAAGCAAGCACTGACTTGAAATGAGTTGTTTGCAGACTGTATGCATGTCTTTTATTAGTTTAACAAGCACTCAACTATCAGGCTAAAAACAAAGATCAGAACTCAGCACACTTATCACATTTGAGTTCAGGGGCAGTCCAAGAAAGAAGCAGTTGATTGCCAATTAACTACACCCCAATTAAGAAATGCACCTGAACCTTACCCTGCCCTTACACCAAAGAGTAAATCAGGAGAGCATCCTGCCTACTTATCTTCCCAACCTATGGCCTCACACGGAACAAGTGTTTAGGGTAAAGGCAAATAGCTACTGATAAAAAAAGATACATGGGAAATATGTCTATATTAACAAACCATAAGTTTATGCTGTGTTATATGTGTGACCCCAGAAAATTCCTAGTAAGCCCAAAAGTCTGCTAAACACAGCAGAACCTTCAAAACAACTGAGAACTTACCAGAAGGCAACTAACACATCTAGGTAGCCATAAAACCCCTCGAAAACCACTATGCTACAACAAACCTCCCAGCTCCATAGTCAGTCCAAAGACACTAAATAAAAACAGAATTAAACTGACCCAGAAGTTCTACTGCACCTACTCTCCAAAAAAAAAAAAAAAAAAAAAAAAAAGACCCATGTAAAAACCAAAATTAACTAACTCAACTCTCATCTTACTATCAGGAAACCTGTTAGTTTTCCCTATTCCAACATGAACTCCCAGCCCTGTATTGGTTAACAAACTGCTGGCAGGCCTTGGACTTGGTAAAATCAGAAGATGGAAAAAACGGTGACTTTTAATTTGTAAACTGAGGGTAATATTAGATGCTATTTAAGAAGGCTGAAATGACGTTTAAGAACACTGAAATGACATGGCTATCTTGAAAAAGAAACAAACACAGGCACTGAATTTCATTAACTTACTACAGCACAAGAACAAGACAATGTTATAGGAACACAGTACATTTCCTCTTTTTAAAAAGCCATTCACTCACTATTGTGCTTTGCTGGGCAGTGATACAGCAGAAACACTGAATACTTGTAGCTTCCAGAATTTTCAGGGCCACTCACACCAAAAACAAACAAAAAAGTATGTTATGGCTCTACTCACTTTACCCAGGACAAGCTACGACAAGCAAGAATTATAAAAGAAAATCAGCCTGAGGTTTTTACTCTGGGCCTTTATGCAGCCGATTTCATACACAGCCTACTCATTCACGCTGTAGAGCAAAATCACTCGCAGAAACCTCAATCAGTTCGTTCAGGGAGGTTTAATTTAGGAACGAAAGGAAGCCCGGCCCGCCGCTGGCTCCGCGGGCCCCGGGGAGCGGCGCAGAGCTCACCTGATGCCCTTGGCGCGGAGAACCAGGCGCGTCCGC
>VZRO01003279.1:400738-557716 GCA_013397915.1 Daphoenositta chrysoptera | reverse complement strand
TAAGGGTTAATATTACACACATAGCATTCATTATTTGCGAAAAGCCAACACTAGAATATGTATTTATAACATCAACAATAAGCGCTCCTAACACCCCTCACGTTTCCCCCTCCTCCAGGTAACAGCGGACCCTCCGCTTACCAGGCCTTTAAATACCCGCCCGTGCTCACTGATTGGCTGGCGCGGGGGCTCGGGCCAATCAGCTGCGTGCTCCGAGCCCGGCCAATGGCGGGTGCCGTTGCTGTTGCCGGGGCGCGGGGGAGCCGCGGAGGGGCCGGGCCCGCGGGGAGCCCTCACGGAGGGACCCCTCACGGAGGGAGCCGCCATGGAGAGAGCCCTCACGGAGGGACCCCTCACGGAGGGAGGCGCCATGGACNCCCGCCATGGAGAGAGCCCTCACGGAGGGACCCCTCACGGAGGGAGCCGCCATGGAGAGAGCCGCCCGCGCCGCGGAGGCCGCGCTGGAAGTGAGGTGGGGGCGGCCGGCACAGCCCCCACACGCTCCTGAGCCCCGGCGGGGTGCGCGGTGTCCTGCGCTGTGCTCACCCCGCGGCGGCTCTGTGAATAGGGCGGTCAGACAGGGAGAGGAAAGGAGGCTTCCCCGTCGGGATCTGTCAGGACAGCGCGGGGGGAGAGGGAAAGAAGCTTTTGCACGGGCACGGATGACAGGATCGCGGATCGGTCCTCAGGCGGGGTCATCCCAGAGCCTGGTGCATGGGATTACATCCAGGCGGTTCTGGAGTAGCTCCACTGAGGGAGACTCCACAGCTTCTCTGGGAAATCTGTTCCTGTGCGTGGTCACTCGCACAGTAAAGAAGTTTTATAGATATAGATATAAATATATAGATATATAGGTAAATAGATATATAGATATCTTTCATATATAACAGCCTGAACCTTTGTCCCCTTAGGCCCTTACTGGATGTATAAGAATGATAAATTGTACTGTCACCCCATTAATTTATCCCTGCATACAAGTTTCCTAGCTTTCATTTTACCTCCACAAATAGAAGTTAGAAATTCCACTAATTCAGACCTAGTGTTGGAGAAAAGCACAGAGCTTGTGAACAGGTTCAGAGAGGTCTCATGTGCCGTGGCACCCCATACAACCTGTTTTTGTATGAAGGAAGGCCCACAGAAACATTATTAGCTGAAATGTCTCCTCTGTTGCCATGGCTTTCAGTTCACCTCCACAAGCACAATGTCAGTGCTCCCACTTCTCTCTGGCTCCACTTGACTCCCATGTGGCAAAAGAAGCCAAGAGCAGAAACTCCTCAGAAAAAATAATGGGAAGTTATTGCTGGACATAAATTTGTCTCAAGACTAATAATTTTAAAATGTTCCTAAGTATGAGAGTGCTGAGGCTGTAGGATCATCCTCTCCTAAGAGTAGAAAGGATCAGCAGCTGAGCTGAGTTTATGACTGACTGAGTTTGTGAAAGGAGTGTAAAAATGCTTCTGTTCGCTGCAGAGAACAAAGGTCTCTCCCAGTCAAATTCTCTGATTTGGAAAAAGAGCAGAGATGGGATGTTTCTGAATCGTAATTCAAAGAGAAGATGCTAATAGCAGTGTTGTACTCAGAGGGTGTCTGTAACACTGCTGGAACTTTCCTGCCATGGTACCAGCAGGCTAAACTGACATCCTCCCTTAGTGGTAAATGCAAATCCCTTTGGTAAGACAACCCTGATGTTTGTCCACACACTTTTTGAAAAGTAAAAACATCTGCAAGCAGTTATGAATTTGTTGACATGTTGTAAGTTCATAAACAGAGTCCTCTTATGTAATTTATTTCAATCCTTGTGTAACACATCCTGTTTACATTCCAGAGTTTTACCATGTTAAAAGTACTGGAGTCCTTAAAGCAGAACAGACCTCCTGGTTTGCTTCATATAAACAGAAGCTATGCCTTTATATTTTTTATTTTATGTGTATGAGATGAACTAGGAAAGTCCAGAAAGGTTAAGCAAACACAGTTGGGTCCCAAGTATGGATTGTACCCATGCAATTCTTTCAAATAAAGTTACACCATTTGCTGAGATATATGAGTACAAAACCAGAGCCTGTGAACTTGGCTGACTTTATTTTTAGTGAAAACTGACAGAAATAAAAGCATCTCTCCATGTTCTTATGCCAGTCCTTTGTGCTCCATCAGGGTAAGATTGACCATATGTTTTTGGAAACACTGATCTAGTGACTCATAATACCAGATCTCAGTTATTGTGGTTTTGCAACCTGGGAATGAGGATGAACCTAACAAATCCCAAGCATTAATTCAGTGTAACTTAGGCTACAACATTCCCTTTTGCACGGTATTTTGAGAAATGTGTGTCTTTGATTAATGTTTTAACATTCAGTTTCTCTGTTTTCAGTTGGGTTCAGGGATTCTCAAACAAGAACTTCAGCTTTATCAACGATCAAACTGTCTGCTACCCTTGTGGTAACTACATCCTGTTCCTGGACATCGAAACAAGGAAGACAAGAGCACTGCAGTGTGCCAGTGGCCAGGTGGGAGCCTTTGCAGCCAATGCCAACAGTCAGGTGCTGGCCTTTTCCGACCGGAAGCTGAATCCCAGCATACACATCTACACCTTCCCAGAACTGAGCACACCGACACAATTAAAAGGTAGCGATGTGGTAACCCTCATCATCATCACCATTTCATTCAAACAATACTTTCATAATCAGTTTCTGAACTTGCTTCTTTTTTTTTAAGACTTTGAAACAGTGTGACAGGGAACTGTCTCATGATGAGATTTATGGAAAGTGGTGGAAGGAATTTTCCACTGCACTGCTTTTACTTAGGTTCAAGCTAGGGAGGAATATGACCATACACAATGAAGCTAATTTAAAAGGAAAAGAAAAGGAGTTAAAAGGAATTACTTTTAGGAAAATGTAGTCAGAATAAGCAACAAAGTCATACTGCAGTAGACTCCCAAGCAGACTGCTGAAAGCCAGATGAGAAATTCAGGATGTGAGAGGGATGAGGGTTCTTGCAGTTAAACTTTGGAGTCCAGGATCTAATGTATGGTTTTGCCTACTTCATGTTATTTCTCTCCGTAGTTAAGCTGCTTACCCTATTCATGTTTCAGTTCTCTTGCCATTTATATAAAGCTACTTGCTTTTTTCATGTATATGAATAAAATTATGACTGCAAAGGATTTCATGAGACTTGAGAAAAAAATACTTTACAATTTCAAGGTATTATTGGGAAAAAAAATTGAAAAAATTCCAAGCAGTGATACATAGGGAACATTTTTATGATCAAATCAAAAGAATAATCTGCAGTGAAACAAAGAAATCAAGGGCCTGAAGAATATTTAAAAAGTTAAACTGGATATAAAGGAAATGAGAAAAGTATCTGTGGTACTATAAGATAAAGTCTGGGACAATCAAAGACCATGTTCTTTATTTTTACATTTCAGGTGTTGCTCAGCTGGACTACACCTTACTTGCATTTAGTTTCACAGGCCCATATCTGGCCAGTTACTCTTCAATCCCAGAATTTGTTCTTTCAGTATGGTAAGAGTAAAAAAAAAAATTGTCTGATTCCATTTGCATTAAATTCGTATTTTTGTGTGACTACTGTTTTAGCATAGATTAAGTTAATAAATGTGGAAAACATATTGGTTGCTTTCATCTCTTTTTTTTTTTCCTGGCTCATCATTGTCTGCAAACTTTCTGTACCAAAATTGCTGTTTATTTTCTAGTGTAAGTAGACACTAGTTAAATTGGCTGTTAGCTGTACCAAAGTTATCTTCTACCTTCTTCCAAATTTTGTGTTTTGGAGTACTTCCAGAGCCTTCAGCATCAGTTAATTATCTTTTCTCTGTTGGAAGTTGAGCCCATGCTGTTTGTGGAAGAAAGTTGCCTGCTGAAAAGAGGAAAAGGGTTCTAAAGCCGATTTGCACTGGTTTGTCCCCCTGGACTGTTCAGTGGTCCTGTTAATTACTTTTGCTTGATCTTAGCTCTGGCTTCTAATTTTGCTCAGTGATTACACTAACTTGGATCACTGGGTTAGATCATAATTTTCTGCTCTTTGATGTGAAATATGATAGAACGCAGTGCAGATACAGAAAGGTAGAATATTTAGTATTTTAATTGTACTGTAAAATACAATCCTGCTCTTGCCTCCGTTGCCAGCAAGCTCCCATTGACTGTGGAGTCTGAGCACTTCAAAATAAATGAGGAGGGAGAAAGGCAAGCAAGGACATGTAAGGAATAGTTGGTATAGTCTCAGTTTACTGATGGTCTTTTCTTGTACAATTATAAGTAAAGTTGCAGAAACTCCTGGAATTTCAGAATTTAGTAATGAAAGTAGATACTGTTACAGATGCCTCTTGTTTATCCCTTCTGAAGAAGAATAAAGTTTGCTGTGAATTCTGACCATACGCAGTAGTTCAAGAAGGATGTCTGTGTGTATCACACTGGAAACCAACAGAGCCTCACTGGCCTGGCAGCTGACACACTTGTCACTTACAGGAGAAGTGACACACATGGTCCAATGTGTTCATTGTGTGCTCTTAAACAAAAATGCTCCGTCTTGACAGACTTCTCTAGGTTATTCTTAAAACCAGAAATACCTAGAAATGTTCAAATGCTTTATAGTAGTAGCAACTTCCAAGGCCAAAAAATTTTAACCAGTTTGAATCAGCATGTTACAACTATCAGCAGCTAATTTTCATAAAAAACCATCCTAAGTCACAAAGAATTTAGTAACAAAATACAATTACATTAGAATATTAAGCTTAAAATTTATAATAATTTGAACAGAGGTGTTTGAATTTACTGTGAAATCAGGACTTTCATTTTTGTGATTGGATTATGTTGTGCATTCATTGTAGAAATGTGTGTGTACAGATGACAGAAATCTCAGTGTTGAGCATTAGATGTCATGACTATATGACAATTGCACAGCCCCAGTACTTTAAGCAGCTAGTTTGGAATCAGAGGTATAAGAGATGTTTTGAAAGATGTCAGTCTCAAAATTTAAAGAGCTTGTGGATAACTAAATGCTGCCTTTCATGTGAGGTATTTTATCCCTAATCTTTATTCTGTTCTGTTCAAAAGAGAAGCCTAATGTCAGATTCCTTTTCAGATACATGTTTCACCATAGTTTCAGATCTTAGTAAATTATCTACTATAAAACCCATTTGGCATTATCTGGTAGGTATGAGAAAAGAACACACTGACAGATCTTTAGAAAGAAAGATACACTGATGTCTTTAAAAGTGAGAATTGCAGTCTATAACTTCCTGTAATTTTAATGAGGGCTACTGCATATGTGTGAATAATTCTCATTTTTTGCATGTGCTATAAACCATTAACCATTGTTTGCTTTGTGATTATTTCTGTGAGTGAATTTATTACAGCCAGACTAAGGGATTATACTGAATCCATTTACAGTAGTGTATGCATTTTAGATTTTTCCTCTCAGCAATAATGACAAATACTAAAGCTATAAATGTTATTTAGATTAACAGTCAGATAGATTGTCCAATAAATTAAGAAACAGTTGTAACCATTTTCTTCAAATAATGTTAATCCATTCTTGAATAGCACCTAAAAATGCAATGCTATCGAATATTAATCTGAATATTGAAAAATACTCAAATTAGATGAGGAGAACACGAAACAGGCTATACTGGACAAAAGAAAAGTCAGTGGAAAGCAGATTCCCAGTCTTCTGTCAGCTATACATAACAGCCCCACACAAACGCTGTCCTGGTTTGTGCCCAAGTTAGTTAATGCAGCCATAGCTTGTATGTCTGCATTAACAACACAATTACTGTATTATCTAGGTAATTAATCCATAGATAATCATAGGCTGACTGTGATTAGTTTCCTCATTATAACACCTTCCAGCTGCAAGCATTACAGTCATTATGTTACAGATTGGAAAAGCAAGGCTGGGGTGCTGAAGAGTTAATTGTTTGGGCCCATTTGAGTAGTCATTGATAGAGCTAATGAAATAAAAATCCATTTCTCATGACCATTGGTATTTTCACAAAAGGGAGTGCATGATAATGTTTCTAAAATGTCAGTTATTCAATCATTTTCTAGCAGTAATAGTTTTATGTGTGGCTAATTAACCACATCCTTTTCATTCTCAAGAGGACCTAACTTGCTTGACAGCAGAAATTTTTTGTCAGTGACAAAGTATTTGTTTTCCAAACTGGATCTTGAACATCAGTCATAATCACATCCAGGTCTTTGGTTTCAATGTTTTTTACCTGTTTAATGGATTTGATTTTCTTTTACTCTCTTTAATGAAGGAATTGGCAAGAAAATATCCTCCTGTGCAGTGAGTCTCAGCCAGGGCTAACAGGGACCTCTCTGAGTTTTAACCCTGTGAATTGGCAGCAGCTGTGTTTTGTTGCTGAGAGCTCCGTTACCATCTGGCGCCTCGAAAGGTGTAAGGACGAGCATCACCTCACGAGACAGTGAGTGGAACACCCCTCAGGCTAAGAGCAAAATCTACAAGTATATTTTAATAACAAAGGCTAACAACACACATCTGTTTGCAAAGGATTTAGTCCCACTTAGTTCACCTAGCAATTGCAGTCAGTAATTGCTAAATCACAACCACTATAAATCTGTCTAGTCAATCAAGCGAATTAAATTTATGATTTCATTTCTTAGTACTCACATGACCAGATTATGCACACCATGAAGTTAATACTAATCAGCTGCTTTGGCAGCCTTGATCAAAAGCTGTGTGACTGCATTAAGGTGGTGCCTGGACTGCTTTTCTGTAAGTGGCTATGTTGAGCATTGCTTTTGTAGCAATGAAACCATCAAATTTGTATCACTTTGTTCCTAGTAAGCATAGTTAAACAATATCTTCTTGTAATCACAAATTGTACCAAAAGCAGTATCAGTTTTCTATGTGATTTCCAGCTTGTGTGGCTAATTTACAGCTCTAGAGAGGGTGACTCTCAATGCAATTCAATGAGCACAGCAAAACTAGACCTTATTTATGCCAAAATGCTTTTGAGGTTGGTATAAAAGTAGTATGTATCATTCAAGTTGGAGTCCTTGAAGTATAAAACCTGTGCTTTAAGGTGGCAGCTACTCCACTATTCCCAACTATATTTAATCTTGTTAACTATTAATGTAATTAATATATTACCACTGACAATTGTACTAATGAAAGTATAAACAAGGCCTTAATTTGTGGTCTGAAAAACATACCGAAGGGTTTTGTGCCTTTTGTCACAGAACACCTTGTAAATACATAGGCATACTCACTTTTCCTCAATTACTTTTGCAGAAAAAAAGCCCATTTTGAAAACAGCTTCTCCATTTTGTATCAGTATTTACTATTCACATTTCTTCTCCTCAGACTGTCTTTTGCCTTTTCACAGCCCTGTGGAACTCCCTGATGGTCATGGAACCGTGACTCCTCACGAGGATTTGTTTTTCCCACCTTCCCGTAATGATGATCCATACTATGGCCCTGATTTGCCAGTTTCAGCCATTGCTGGACTGGAAGGAGATGAAGCAGAAACATTTGTGGTAGTTACTGATTTTTTTCCTTTTTACTAGTCCAAGTCATTATACTTTCTATACAAATAGGTGTGAATAAATTCGTAATTCTAATGCTTATCAAATAGGTACAACCCGGTAAATGGATCTGTTACCTCAACAGTATTTTTGAAATCCCTTGACGGGTGACTGAGATGGCACGAAGCTGCTGCATAGTGCAGTACAGTGTTGAGATGTCTGACACAGGTCCTAGCACAGTCATATGTCTGTGCAGTGCAGGTTTGATCTGTATCCCAGAAGCAGCATGAAGTGTGTCAGCTTTTAACTATGCCCAAGCTAAAATGACCTGCTGAAACCTTGAAAACTTATTCCCATGGTAAACTGATAGTATCCCTCATGTATCCTTACCTTCCTTTGGGATTGCTTTCTTTCTGACTTTGAAAATGTCTCAAGCTATGGCAACACTGAATAATCAAAAAATAAAACCAGGAAATTATGTTTTCCTGACCTCATCCTCTTTTACTTGTTTCATGCTCTCACAATGGTAGAGGTTTTTAACTGTGTAACTGGTTTCCTATGGTTTTCAGGGCAATGAAGAACTATAAACAAATATCCTTTATTGATTCTAAATACATGTGAACTGCTCATATTTGAAAGCACTTAGAACATGGAAAATGATGATAATATATGCTCATCTGGGGCCTTGCCTTTTTCTTCTGCCTTACTGCCTCTTAGGTTATTGCAGATGAACTTTGCAAAACCCACTTCATTCTTTATTCTGTAAAGTGAATTACAAGAAGTATTGGGGGAAAAAACAGCTCATGTATTACGTCTGTGAAGCTTAATAGAACTTGTCCTTGAGTGGATGTTATTCTGTTCAGTAGTAGTAGGTTCTTATGCTTGAACTTGCAGAACCATGTTGTGAACATGGAAAAATTTGTGCTATCAACGATACTAGATACATACACTAGACATTTCTATAGGGATTCTGCATTCCCAACTGCCTTCAGAAAAACCTAGATTTCTTTTTAGCACCTTCAATGTGATTATATTCTCCTTATCCATAGAAATATTTCTGGAGTAAGAGTAGGCTGTTCTAATGGTCATCATTGAAGATTTCCTTTTCTTTCAAATTATATGGTAAATATTTTGATAGTTATTTACTGTCTAGTTTTCTTAGATGGGTGTATTTTGGTTGTCAATGTTGGTAAGGTAATGAACACCAAGTTATTTAGAAATGGAAGGTTTTCTTCTGAAATACGAGCTCTTGTTCCTTTTGTTGTTGTGGTGGTGGTGGTATATTTCCCTGTGGATTTAGCACTGGGAGGCAATGAATCTGTTTCTGGCATGTTTTCACCTTGCTCCAGACTACGGTAGCTGAGTAATTTTTTTAGGAGTTGAATTTATTGTGCCTTACAGCACTAATTCTCTCCTCCACGCAGGCCTGTGCACATAAACCCCATCTCTAAGCGTGCAAAAAAACTGAGCACTGTTAGATCTTCTAAGCCCTGACACTGGAGGGAAACCCCACGCATAAGTCCTGTGAAGTTAAGCACCTCTTTCCAACACCCCAGCACTGCAAAGCAAGCCCATTGCCAGTGTGCTTGTTTCCTTCGTGGAAGTGTGTCAGTGTTCCATACTCTAGAACCACGTACTGAGGTGGGATATTTACCCAAGTGTAACCACAGCGGGGCAGCAGAGGGAAAGGAATTGAAATATCCTACAGCTTTCCATCCTTTTGTTTCTTGCGTTAGATGTTTCTAGATCAGAGTTTTCTCAATGTGCTCTACCACAGAATCCCAGAATATGCTGAATTGGAAGGGACCCACAAGGATCATCGAGTCCAGCTCCTGGCCCTGCACAAGACCATCCCCAGGAGTCACACCCTGTCCATGAGAGTGTTGTCCAAATTCTATTTGAGCTCTGTCAGGCTTGGTGCTGTAACCACTTCCTGGGGAGCCACTTCCAATGCCCAACCAGCTTCTGGTGAAGAATGTTCTTCTAATGTCCAGCCTAAACCTCCCCTGACACTGGAGGGAAATCACATGCATATAAGGCCATTCCCTTGGGCCCTGTCACTGTCACCACAGTGTGATCAGTGCCTGCCCCTCTCTTCCCCTCACAAGGAAGTTGTAACTGCAATGAGGTCTCCCCTCAGTCTCTTCTCCAGGCTGAACAGACCACCCCAACTGCTCTTTATACAGCTTCCCCTCTAGACCCTTCACTATCTTCCTAGTCCTCCTTTGGACAGTCTCTAATAGTTTAATATCTTTCTTATATTGCAGTGACCAAAACTGCTCACAGTATTCAAGGCTAGGCAGCACCAGTGCAGAGCAGAGTGGGACAATAAAGCCCACTTGAATTGACTTCATCTCTAGCACCAATTTTATTCCATTGTCTTTTTATAAAACTTTTTGTGGCAAGGATCCATCGTGGAATTTTTTTTCTGTGAAGAGATGCTACTCGACGAGAAGTTAAAAAAAAAAAAGACAGCATTATTATTATTATTATTATTGTTATTATTATTATTAGTAGTAGTAGTATGCACCACCATACCAATGCACACTCCAAGAAGCAACGTGGTTGGGCATTTACATAATCTTATCCTGGGATTAGCATAGTTTACCTAGTTTATGTGTAAAGACAGTCATGATAGCAAGTACAAAGGAATATTACAGAAGTTATGTTTACATAGGAAGCTTGTGTTTTGCAGAAATTCAGTTACAACTTTCCCAAAGATTTGAAATGTTCAAGCCTTATAAAATCAGTGGAGATGCCTATATTAAACGTTTCTCTGGGTGATGTAAAGCCCTAATTGCTATAGATTTATTAATGTTAGTCCTATTTGATTTATAAAGTAAATATTAATACTATTTATTTCTGTAACATTTTTCCCTTGAGAAATCAAAAATGCTTTGTAAGCATACATAGAATGTAAGTTACTTAGCAGGAATCATATAGCAAGTGCTTGGTATATTTTGCTAATGAAATCTAGGTACTTATGAAACTCTGTGCAATGTTTTCATCACAAGTCCATCCATATTTCCTCTTTTTATAGAACCTTTAGTGAGACAGCAGATGTTTTATAGAATTATAGAACCTTCTTTTTTTTCCATCCACATACTGTTTAGTGATCCTCACCACTTCTGCACACATGCATGGTGCTTCGAATCCTCTCTTTTAAATGTTCTCCCAAGGTTTTCTTGTGTTTTGTCCCCCTCTTTCCCTCCCTGAATTCTCTTTAATCTGATTCTTTCTATCATGGCATTTTTATGACCTCTGTTACTGTTGTATCTGAACAGGCCACTCTCTGTCTTTAATAATATTTGCTGGAGAAGTTCTGTTCTTCCTGTTTTATGGATGACAGATTTATGAGAGTTATTTTAGCGAAATGAAATTCAAGGCACATGGGAAGTCCAGGTCAGGGATGTTTCTAGCACTTGTTTGCAGATGACACAAAGATTGACAGAGCTGTTTTACAGAGCAATTTGGATTATACAATAAGATAAGCTATTCAAACAAAATGTCTTTTAGTACTGCCAGGTATGCAAGAACCTCATGTTCACATTTTGGCTATAAAGTGGAGGAATATTCTGAAAAGCAGTTTGAAAGGCATTTGTCCTGGTGAGGTCATAATAAGTAACCATTTAAATTGGGGCTTCCAGTGCCCCTCTGACATTTAAAGAAATCTCTAGGGGCTCAGTGTGTTGAATTTTATCATAATTTTATCATTAAAAGTTTGGGAGATGCCCTTGTTATGGTGGGTCAATATCTTTGTGAGAATTGGGAAGATACTGGAGGGATTTCCAAGCTAGAGATAAAATTTTAACAGATGTGAGTGCTGGAGAATAAATCTGGATAAATTCAAATTTTAAAATATATCGTTTTTAATTGAAAATATGATTCATCATTTAAACAAGCTTCTAGAGAGAGACGTGTGTTCACCACTATGTCTAGACATATACTTTTTTTGAGAACGTTCTTTGTCAATTTACTGGCTTAAGTGAAGGCCTGACTGAATAAAATAATGCTGGTGTTAAAGATGCCAGACTCTATGAGGTCATGATCTTTTTTTCTTACCTGAAAATGTATGTAGCAGCTTGTATAGATATTTGTCAATTGTTGATTGAACTTCTTTATTTTCATGCTGCAGCCTAGAAATCGCATTAAGACTTCAGTGCATCCCACTGCCCACTGCTGGACTGCAACCTCAGAAATATACATGGGCTGTAAAGAAGGATACATTTTGGCAATTGATGCTGAGAAGCACAGTGTTTCTGTTCTTCAACAAAAAGCTCCACCTGGTAAGAAATAGCCGAGTGTGTTTCATTCAAGCAGGGAGGAAAGTAGATAGGTGAAAGCTTTTTGTGCTTTCATCTGTTCTCCTATTTGGTACCTTACAGAAATTAGAAAGCTGTTTTGTGGAACCCTATTTCTTTTATTAGTACAGTAAAGACATGAGAATGTCTTTTGGGCTTCTCTGGGGGTGTTTTTAACACCCAGTAACTGACTTTCATTTTCCTTTGTGAAAAAAACAAAACAAAACAAAACAAAACAAAAGCAAAACAATTGTAAATACATCAAAATTGATTAAATTAACCTACATCAAAATTTATTAAATTAACTATATTTCCAGGAGTCCAGATCTTATTAACCAGCCCTACTAGGTTAACATTAAACTATTAATATACCAGCTACTAATAGTAGTGCTAATAGCAGTGCTATTTTTACTATTAGTTAAGTACCAATAATATATTTTATTTTGCATGAATGTTGGATAGTCTTTATTTGCTATGTTAGATAAAGTTAGAAGTGATCCTTGAGGGCCCAGGAGACTTCAAACAACAAAACTGAAGCAGTGTGGCTTAATAGCATTCCTTAATGCCAGCTCTCACATAGACTATTTTATAATGAAAACAAAGCTGCAAACACTACCAGGCTTTACTGCAGAATGTGTGAGGCACAGAGAGTGAACAGAAGATATCTTTGGCTTCAAACAAAGAAATCTGCTTTTAATTTATTCTGGAATGGGAGGACCTCTGATTGATTGCAACTCACCAAGGTGGTTTGTGTGTATTCCCACGTGTCTTTTTGCATGGGGACCTTTGGCAGGCTTTGACTCACTGAAGTTTCATTTCAAGGGCAGCCCATTTCACACCTTCTTTTTCTTTGTTATTATTATTATTAGCTCTGCTAAATGCCACTACCCTTCTATGCCCATTCAGAGGGCTCCCAAAATGGAGGATGCTGAGACACAGCTATCAAAAATTGTTCCTTTGGCAATCTGTACCCCACCATCCTTTGATGGGACAGAAGGTATCAGTCCTACTGTGCACATGAAGTTCATGCTTTGGTCAGGTCTAGGAGGAGTACTGGGATATGCTTCTTCCTAGCATAGAGCTGATTCCCTAACAAACACTGAATTAGTGGTAATAGATAATCTCCTGGTAATCTTATTTTCTTCTGTTCACATATAGTACATGATTTTTCAAGCTGCAGCAAGTACCCCTGACTTAATTTTTGATAGTTAACACCAAAGTGGAAGGCTGCTTTTAAAACAACCCAACAAACCAGCATTATCTATCTTTTTGAAACTATCAGACAATAAATTTAGCAAATCAAGAGTTGGAAATCATGAAGAAATAAAAACTTGAGGTGTGACCAGAACTGTTTTTGTCAGATGAGTAGAAGGCAAGAAGAATATTTGCCATTTGGGCTTTTTCTTGGCTCTGTATGTTCATCTTTGAGTGCTGTCCTAAAACTGTATAACAAATGGTCTGTATTTATATTATACTGAAGCTTCTGCTTAATTTAAAACAGACTGCAATCTGTATCTATTTAGCAGAATGCTTAAGTGCATGGCCAGCTTTAAGCACATGCTGAATTCCTGATATGGTGTTGCAAACAGAATCGTAAGCAGCCACAACATTTCAGTTGGGCATTGTTTTCAGACTGGCTGAAGTTTCCTTTGTAAGTATATCTAATTAAAAAAACCACAACAAACAATGTTAGAAATAAGAATACCATAACTTAGCACTAGAAGGAAGATAGATCTGCATCTGTACCACTCTCCACGCCAAGTCCATGTTATCTCCTTTTTACAGCTGTAAGCTGAATAACAGAACTGTGCCTGCTCAGTTGCATAGATAGCAGAAATGGTAGATATTGAGGAAGAATGCACATTTTTCATTTAGTGTACTGAACCTGGCCTTTTGTTCAGTAGAGTGGAATACAACTGACTTCTATTGCAATATTGGAATACAAACAAGGTTGACATTATAAATTGTTTTCTTTTGTGCAGAGTTCATGCAGAAAGTAGCGGATGTGGTGTCCTATGTTCGTAGAGAAGTGCAGAAAAAGAAAGGTATTTCCATGTTCAAATGAAGCTAATAGATTTTTAGGCAGCACTGCTGATGTCTGGGAGTAATAATATGTGAGTACAGCTGGAAGCCACTGGTTAGAAAATCTCATCTCACACTGGCCTCTGTAAGACACATTGTTGGCAATCTTATGTGTATTTACATGACAAAAGATTAATAGCTTTTGTGCTAATAGACAGCCAAATTAATAGACAGCCTCAGGAGAAAGTGGCAGTGGAAAAATTTCTGTTTGTTCTAATTTAAATTGGAATAAGTGGCACTAGAAGATGTTCCCTACTGCTTAGTTTTAGCATTTCTTTAGAACTGCAATCACTTGTAATTTATCTGAGTTAGGATTTAGGGGTTTGTTTCAAACACCTTGTTTTGGGCCCCACAGTACAAAAAAGGTAGAATGGATGAAGTTCAACACATTTCCACAAAGATTATTGCAGTCTTAGTCCATGACATACAGAGATGGACTGAGAGAACTGTGTTTGTTCAGCCTGGAGAAAAGGAAATGAGGGATTTTACTGTTGCTTTAGCTATTCAATGAGAGGTTATAGAGAAGATACAACCAGACAGGCAAAGGACACCGTTTTCATCAACAGAAATTCTGGGTATATATTAGGAAATAAATACTTTCACAGTGAAGGTAGTCAGACATTGGCACAAGTTGCCCAGAGAAGATAATGGAATTTCCATTTTTGGGTATATTCAAACCTTAGCTGATACGACTCTGGACAACATAATCCAGCTTTGAAGTTAGTTCTGAGTTTGAAGTCAGCTTTGTGCTGAGCAGGGGGTTGGATTAGAGGACTTCTAGGATCCCTTCCAACCTAAATTACTCTAATGATCCTTTTACTCGCAAATAAATAGTAAATCATCCCAGATTTGGAGTTGTGACACATTGTTGCAATAAATTAAATTTGATATTTTATGTTGGTTTTGTGCTTTCAGGTGGCAAACCAAACGATCTGCAAAAACCAGTTTTACTTGCCATGGCATTTTGTAATGAGGGACTGTATGCAGCTGGAAGTGTAAGGCATCCTTTATGCTTTTAACTTACTCTGAGTGTGAGAAAATCAAAGAACATTCAAATGGAGTTTATTTGCAGAGTTCACTGCAAAGACAGGAGTTAGGAAAAAGGGAAGGGCTGCAGGACTGTAAAGGTCCTTTCTAGTGTTGTCTATATTCACTTTGTTAAGACTTGACACAGGGGAGCAGAGTGGGAAAATATTCTATTTTTGTAGTCAAAAAAAGAAATAAAAGAGGACAATCCTGTTTTTATTCAAGAATGTTGTAGAGGAACAGAAAAGAAGGATGGACAAAAAATAGAAAAAGAGAAAAATGGCCAATGGAATTGCCAAATCGTTTTGTGCAAAATCTAACTCAATATCTAACCCAATCTGACAAAGCCATTGTACATTCCTGCTTTAGAGGGGGACAAATTCTTACACTGTCTCCAAAAGAACAACATGAAATCTAAAGCATTAGCTGATGAGAGAGTCTGTTGTTATCAAACATGGACTGTCACTAAGAATTAAAGAACACCTTCATGTTCAATAGATTTATTATCTCGGTTTAGAGTCCTTTTGACTTAAACATACTAAAGACAAATGAGACCATTGGTGATGGGATACAGTTCAACTCTGCTACTCTAGCGATTTTCAGATCTTGCAGTTCAGTTTGCCAGATAGTGTAAGTGACATAGACCTCATGTGGATTTGTACTTTTCTGCACAGGAGGGCATTTTAATCTTTTACCACATCAAAGAGCTGCAGTATGAGATGAAAATCTGTGCAGATATCTCACAGCCCATATCCAGCCTCACATTTTCTCCTGATTACACCAGTCTTCTGCTTGTCACTGACCAGGTACAGCATTTGAGATAACAGCACTGCAGAATGGGTATTCCTGTGACTCTATATGAATATGCTGATATTATAGTACAAAACATCTGATGTAATCACACAAGTCAACAAATTATATCAGAGGCAAACACAGTCCCTTTTGTGTTTCTACTGAAATTTGGAAAGACTTTTAATGAAGCACAGGAAAATTGTCTCCTACAGACGGTGGAATATAAAGTACCTAAAGCTGAGATTTCCCAACAGAAATCCTTGTGTGTGTGCAGTTGAGTGCATGTTCAGAGTCTCCCATGTGTCCAGGTCAGGGACCTACTGAGCATGAACTCCAGGCTTGGTGTGTGCCTGCACAGGGAGAAAAGTGTAGTTTGGGTGTGTCAGACCTACTGTGACTCTGCAGTAGAGTTGTTCTCTACGAATACATCAACTTCTGTGTTAGTTTAGAATATTTATTAATTTCTGGAGTCACATGAGATTGGGTGTGTTGAAATTATTTTATTAAAGCAAGTTTGAGAAACAAAACTTCTTGAAAATGTGATTAACTGGATTGCTCTAAGATGAACTAACCTCACCTTCAGCTAGTGTAACAATATAATCCACTAAATTCAGATGAATCCTACTGGGCACTTTTAACCTCAGGTTAGAGACAAAAGGTCAAAGCGTGAAGCTCAGAAAGATGCTTTTTTTTTTTTTTAAGTCTTTGAAAGCTTTTCATGAAAAGTTTCATAGCCAGTGACGGATGATTTCTCTTTATTTGTCAGGGTACAGTCTATAGTTACAAACCTGCCCATAATGGAGAAGCTGTCAAACTCTTGGACACATCCAGCAGTTGTTTTCTGGCAGCTGATTTTCTTACTCCAGGGAACAACTACTGTGTGGTAAGAAATTGTATTATTTCTAATATAGAATAGTGGCTCTTTTTGGGTAACCAATATGTTGCTAAGGCACAAAATGAAAAGCCTTGCAGAAATCAGGACTGTTCTGATATTTGTTACAGTTTAACTTCTCATTAAGGAAGTAAATGGCATTCATAGCTATAGCCTATAAGAGGATCAGAACTTGCCCTAGAATGCAGGTTGGGTAATTTATGTTGTATTGGTTCTGCTGCTGATTTGTGTGATTTATATCGTTCAGGAAGATAGCTGAGCAAAAGATGGATTCAGTTCAGAGAACTGATGTTGTCCAACAATTGCTACTGATCTTTTTAGACTTCTGCACAGATTGGAACATCCTGAGAGATACCTCTGTCCTGAGTCCAGGGACAAAGAAGGCCTTACTCTTGGACCTGTCCATTCTTAGAAATTCCTTGCTTTTCATTGTCTTTTATTCCTCCAAGACATATATTTTAGCTAGCAATTCATTTACAGGCCATGAATTCTCCAAGTAGCCAGCCTAGGAAACCTGGGGTCATAGTCCATTAAGTTGGCTGAATCTCTTTGTTCACCATTAGCATGGGAATGATGAATTTTACCTGACTGTGACTAGTGTGAAGGTTGAGTGATCTCTAGCCTTACTTTACTGAGGGATTACAAAATTGCCTGGATATAAGAAGAAATCAAGTATTTTTTTGATACCCATCATTTTTCTCATGTGAGAAAACAAGACCCCTCCTCAAGGCTTTCCTGTGCAAAGAAAATTATAATCAGGTTCTTCTATTGCTGGCAGAATGGTGGGAGTGCTAATATTGATCAAGCTTACATATTTTACCCTAAATTGTCTCATTCTGCTTAAAGATCATTCCTGTACTTGCCAAAATGCATAAAAATTATTGAGTGTATTCCTTAAGCAGGTGTACCTTGTAGCAACTGGACTTAATGGAAAGCTAAATAATCCCAAGTGAAGCTAGCTGACATTAATCTGCTATGCTCAGAGATCAGTTGAATTTATATTCTATAGGACATCACTAGTCACTTCCAGACTATTTGGTTATTTCATCCTCTTTTGACTCTGTTTTTCTCTGTTCAACAGTCTGTAACAATTTCAGGTGAAGTACAAGTTTGGTCCTTGGAAGATGGAACTCTCCTCAGCAAGCTAAACATTGGTATTGAGGTACATCTAACCAGGAGCTTATATCATGACTGATATGTAAAATTTTCTATATTTTTCAATTGATAGCATAATATTCCACAGATCTGGATCAATCAGGGCTGAGGAAAGCTCAGTAATGTCTTTGAGCAACCCATGGATGAGATTTAAAGAAGATTATCTTTCAGAATGTTTCCTGGAGCTAATCATGTGACGTATCTATGTTGACTACAAAGCAGAGGAAACATTTCAGCCAAATGTCCTAGTGATGTGTCTTTAAGCACATCTTTGTAAAAAACATTGACATTTTCATGGTATTCCTTTTTTTTTTCTTTTTAATGAGTAACAAAAAAGTTTCAAAAGTATAAAAGCTAAATGCCTTGACTGATACAAAAAACAGGTTTTAAGAATTGAGTTTATTAAAGTATTTCAAACTATTAATGATTTGTCCTGATTTAAGATGCATTCAAACACTGAAATCTGACATAGTATGGAAAAAATCCCTTTTTATAACAGCTGTACATACAACAGTGCACTCACTGTTTTATTTAGGTGAAATTTCTTTCACTTAAAATCTGGAGAGTGGCTATAATGGTTTTTTTTTTCTGGAAAGAATAGAATTTGCTTTTGATATGTAGCTACAAAGCATAGATAAAATTTCCATGATGTTTCTAAAATACTTGCTTTGTTAAAAACATGTTTTTTAAATAAACCACTTGGGTTTTCTTCTTCAAATTTTAGGGACTTTTAAATAGCAAAGGAAATTGCATACTAACAAATAGCATAATATATAAAAATATGTTGAACTGTTAAGTATCTTCTACTTCTCAACTAGGCAACTTCTATGGCTTGCTGCCCCTCCTCCAACAGTGTTGCTGTAGGGACCCAAATAGGTCAAATCTGTTTTGTTGATGTTACCAAAGCTGAAGCTCCCCGGGTTGTTCACAGAATTTTTCTATCCAAACTTCCAGTGCTGTCTTTGCAGTAAGTATCTAGTAGGGTAGGAATATTGTCAATTTATTGCTTGAGTAATGATATTAGTTGAACAAAAAAAATTGAAGTTTTTATTCTACAAATAACAAATTAAAATATTTTAACAGCTTCTATGTTTTTCCAACATATTCTGAACTGCTTGCAAGACTAGTAGCAAGATTTATATGAGAGAAATGTGACAAATCTGTATTTTAAGAAGGTTTAACTGAACACAGAATATACTGATGTGTAAGATCCTTTCTAAAAGATCACCATATGCAGTTACTATGCATAATTCCATGTACCTGGCTTTAAAGGATTATTTCTCACTAAATATAAATTTAAGGTTTTGTGAAGTTAAGTTTAAGCCTTTTGGTCATCTCTTTTTATATGGTGGAATTTTGTTACCATTGCTAATTATTCATTTGCTTTAAGTTCTGGAGATTACCAGTCCTCTTGTAATTAGCTCTACTGATCTAAAAGGCTTTTTTGGTTTGGTTGTGTTTTTTGTTTGTTGGGTTTTTTTCCCCCAATTACTGTAAAATCTGAGAGTATTTTATTCTACTTTGCAAAGGATACACTGGATTTTGAACTGTTAAACTTTAATATAAATCTGTCTGTTATTTGAGACTCAGATGTATCTCTTTTCACCTAAGAGCTACCTAAGATACAACTTTCAAAATAGACACAGAAAGTAACTTGTTCAAAGTCAAATCAATGCAAAGATATCTATTCAAAATAATATCAAGATCTGCATGATGTTTTTATTTCTTAAAAATTAAATGTAAAAGAAAGATTTAATAAAGTTGTTAATGCAGACTGCTATGGAATATGATCAGCTTTAGATTGACCACCCACTCAATTAGAAATTGCACTGATAGCACTGGGCTTTATATCAGGCCCTACCCCTGTAAACCCAGAAGCTGAAATTTGTGTTTATGCTCTTAATGAAGTCAGCAAGTCATGGGAGTGAAATTGACTCTTCTTATTGACTGTATTGAATTGATTCCTACTTGGATTTGCATTTTACCTAGTTATGATCAGAGGGGCCAGTTCCTCATTGCAAGAGCTACAGAAGGACACATCTTTATTCTAGATGCTCATCCATCAAAATTATTCCAAGTTCTGGGATATATAGGTAATACATGTAGCAACATTAATTACATTTTCTTCTCACTATTTTCTGCATTTTATGTTTACTTGCCAGTCAGTCTAAGCCATTCACCTTCATTCTACTTATTTTCTTGGAGGACTGAACATATTCTTCCCACCTATTTTGTAAGAACTGGAGTTCTTTCTGTGGATTTTTGGTTTGTTTTGGGGAGTTTGTTTAGTTGGTTGGTTTTGGTTTTCTGCTTTTTTTTTTCTCCTTTGTAATTTCAGTTATCAAATGTACCAATATTACCTTTCTTTCAGAGTATGTATAAGTCACAGGGAAAAAAATTGATTAGGTGACAAACTGATCACAGCTCCAACACAAAAGTAATAGTGGTGGCAAAGAACTAAAGAACTTTGTGGGAATTTGGACTGAAAAACTGTAGGTTATGATCATTGTGTGTAATCTTCTGTAACAAATTTCTATCACAGACATCTTTAACATGTGGACTGCTGAAATTGTAAGGTTTGCTTATTGATAGTGAGAAACAAAATATGATGAATTTTAACTCAAAAAAAAATTTGAAATTTGTGAATTTATTTTTCCAAAACCAGTATTCTTACAGATAATATCTGTGTGTATTGATATTCACCATAATTGCAAGTATAAAGGACATTATATTGTCATTTTAATTGTTTTAACAAACAGAATTATGTCTCCTTAAATTATTTTTGTAATTTTTCTGATCATTGTCTGGATGGTTTGTTAGAGGAGGGTTTTTCTGTGCTTTATCTGGCAGTTATCAGCAGACAGCCTCAAAATTGCTACAATTCAAGCTGGAGGTAAATTCAGATTTGACTGTTTAATGTAATAATAATGTGCTGGTGCTTAGGGATCCCCAGCACCCAGTGCCTCAAGTGGAGCTGAGTGCATGCAGCACTCCTGAGCTGTGATGTATCCCGAACTGGGACCTCGTTTTGTGTCACAGGATAGCTTAGTAAAAATGTTACCATGCTTCAGTAAGAATTTCCATTGATGTTCCTTACCTGCTTCAGTACTGGCAGATGAAGTGCTCCATCTTTCTGTAATTTCCGACGTGAAGAATGACTTAGTTGAAGTGATGGTACTTCTTAACGTAGCAGAGGTCCAACGAGCCAGACTGCAAATTTTTCATCTGTCTTCAGCACTTGCAACAGGTAAGAACTGAAATATATACTAACTTTTTCTAGGGCAATAAGCCTAGTGTCAGATTTTCAGGTTATTTACATTTAATTTTTAAAAGCTTTACATTTTACAAACTTTTCAAAAAGTAGGTTTGTAGTTTTCAACAAAGTTAGTATTTTCTTTAAATATTCAGTAATATTGGACTTCTTTTTGTGCCTATTGTTAGGCATATAAAATGGGGCTTTCTTTTCAAAGTTGCTGAGGATCTACAGTTATTGTCTTCATTTCAGTTTTATATAAGGTGCCTTGTCACTCTTAATTTCAAGGGTGCCTTTAAAACTCAAATTAGGGAACAAAAAAGAATAAAATGCCCTTTTGAAGATGTCAGCTGCAGTGTTTTAACCAATACCACCCAGGCTGTGTGTTCCTCATGGCAGAGTTTCCTAAAAAAAGTTCTAGATGAAGGCAATGGTGACATGAACCTGCATGCAAACTAATTAGCATTGCTGATGTAATACTCTAGAAGCAGAGTAAATTAGTGTATGCAAATTGTTACATCACTGTGGTTCAACTGTTTGTAGTACTTCTTTAGGGCCAACAGAGCTATTGCCCTGCTTCACTGCAGTGTGCTACAGCAGCACAACTCACTGAATTGGTGTTAAATCTAATTAATTAATTCTCAATCTCTTCCCTGAAAAGTTACATCATGAGGATCATTTTCATAATTACATGATAGACAAAGCACCTGCATTATTGGCAGTGATGCCTCTTTCTCCCTCTTTCTTTTGTCAATCTTTTAGATAATTATAAGTATGTGAACGAACAAGGAATGTTTAATGCTAGTGATCTGAAAAAGGAGCAATATGATCTGGATTGCCCCTTGAGCTCAGCAGTCAGATTGAAGGATAAAACTGTGTATGGCTACTGCACCTGTGCACCTTTCATCTGTAAATACCACCTCTCTGAAGAGGTAATTCTCTGCAATTGCTTTACTTTGGTTGATAGTTAAATACCAGCAAACAAAGGCTGTAGATGAAATGAATATATCAGGATATTATCTTAAAGAAATCCTCTCTCCACTCAAAATACCTACTCCATCCATACATCAACTTTCAGTATCCTACCACTTGCATAGAAACCTGGCAAAAATAACGTCCTTGTTCTATTATATTGGTTCTTAAGATCCACCCAGCTTGCAGGCACTTCACAAGTGGCTTTTGTGCTGGAGCTGTGGGTTTGTGCAGTCTGCTGAGTAACCTGGGCTTGCAGCTCCTGAAGGGGCTGGGCCAGCGTGAGCCCAGGGCTCTCAGGTGCAGACCCAGCCCAGCCTCACGATGAAGCAGTGGGGGCTGCAGGAAGCCCCTGCCATTGCCTGCTGAAGAACTGCAGCTCTCTGCAGCTCACGGGTCTCCCACAAGTTTGAGAGTCAAGCCAGGTAAAAAGGGGAATTCTAAAGGTCAGCATTCCTCCTTGACATGTCCCATCCTTTCTGAGCCAAGAAATTCCAGGCCCAAACATACTGAATCCAGACCCTTTTGCAGAGATGAGAAGCAAATCAGCAGCAGAGCAATGGCACTAGTTCCTGGGCTTGGTAATCCAACAACAGTTTAAACTGCAATGCACGTGGTAACCCACAAACCTCTCATTAATCTTCTCAAAATGGCATAGATATTTCATAGATATCATCTGAACTGCTGCTAACCTTTTGCTTGTTTGGCAGAATAAGTTGGAAGATCCATCAGTATATTCATCAGAAAAGAGGATTCCTAGCAATCAGTTTGGATCAGGTTTGCTCTGTTTATCACCCAACAGCCAGTGGCTGGCAGCAGCAGCCAAGGATGGTGTTTTGTTTGTCTACAATACTTCTACTCTGGTAGGTGGGCATCTGGGCACAGGCTTTGTTTGATTTATGTGAGACAGAAGTGTGAAAATTACGTTCCTTCACTGTAAACTTTTCCTCACCTGAATAGAAGGTGTTTGAGAAAAACTTACGTTGAATATGAACTGATATAGCATAATACAAGACCATTTTATTTATAATGAACGTGTATACAAACCACTTACTTCCTTCTTCAGTAAATCTTAGTGTAGATAATTTTGTTACTGTTATATGTCCTGCAAGATCTATATACTACAAACTTGTCCCATGTATAGTCAAACCTTTTAAACTTAAAAATCCTAGTATTTTATGTACTTTGTATTGCCATTTTGGATTGAATTTTATCTAATCAGTAAAAAAATTAAAATATTTTTAAAATCTAAATAATAAAAATAATTTAAAGACATATTCCATTATAAAAATGTATTTGCTGATACTGCTTCTATGACTTCTCTAGGATATACTTGCTCAAAAGCATTGTCAGTCATATCAAGGAGGGGGAATCAGATCCATTGTATTCTCCCTGGATGGCAACTTCATCCTAGTTAACGGTGAAAACGATTGTGCCCTGGTGTGTCTGAAGTGGAAGTATGTATTAAGTAGCAGACTAATATTGATTGTGTCATTTCTTGTATCCTGATAGATTAATTTTTTGATCTACTTGTGATTCTAGACTTCCTTTTTCTTCCTTTTTCAAAGTAAGGAGAAAAACTGGATTGAAATAAAATCATTCCTCTCATCTTTAGAGAGAGCCTGGCCCCCCGAGCTCAGGAAAAGTCTTGCACTTTGGGTCTGATTGCAGCACAACATACAGGAGTATCCTCTGGGAAGTATCACCAATAGTGATACTTCTTATTCTCAAATCAGCTCTGGAAAGGGCTCTCTGGGGATGTGAGGGATCTAATCTCCTGAGATACTGTTTAAACTCAGAGATAGGGAGATATCACAGCTTTAATGGGAATTCCACTGCCGCTACAGAGAGCTCTTAGCAGACATTAGGAGTAAGAGACACTTGAAAGTACAGCTTTTCTGTGGTAAAAACAATGTTCAGGTAGATGCAAAAAGGTGTCAGAACAATATTTCTAATACAGGTTATCCATCTTTCAGAATTTTTACTTCTGTGGAGACTTCACTTAATTATGCAATTCTAGAACTCAAACAATACAAAAATATTGAATAGACATTTTTAAACAAATTAATAATTGTGTTATAAAGAGTATTTAATACTTTGTCCTTTTCCATAATGTACAAAAAAACCCATCAGTTCCCTTTCTGTTTACCAGGGAGATAAAGGAAACTGAAGCTGAGGAAGCTGCTCTTTACTGTCAATCTCTACTTGAAATACTGAGCAAGTCTACTTCAGATGAAAATTCTTTTTTAAAATCTATGCCGGAATTGAAGTTTGACCCAGAATATACATCCAAATCACTTCCAGTAAAGAAACTTAAGGTGTTTTCTTTATTTTTATGGGGGAAAAAAGTTTGATCATTATCCTAAAATTGTACATGATAAAAATTGTCCTTAATACACTGATCCTTTTTTTAAAGTGGAAGAATAACCCTGAGGATAGGCTGATTATGCTTAAATAGTAATTTGTGGAAGAGTACTATCAAAGAAATGGAATATTTATGGGAAGATGACATTCACATCTTCAGTTTCACTTGGTTTCCTCAGCCACAGAGAACTCTGTGAAAGTCAGTTTCTCCTCATGTGAAGTTGTGTGTCATTCCCAGTGAGATGTTACTGCTACACATTGTGTGTTACCAATTCTATATTTTTCCATTGGAGTCAATCAAATTTGTGATTACAGAGATTAGTCCAGTCAATCTTTTGAGTCAAAAGGCTTTGCACAATAGCAGAGGTTTGCAGGATCAAATCTGGGGACCGGTTAGGCAACAAAAGTGTAACACTTTCTAATTCAGTGGTGATGGTGTTTCTAATAGGAGTCCAATTTTTCTTTCATTTCCATCTTTCTTTCACTCTCTCTCTAAGCACCTGAGCTAGATGTTTATATCCTTAATTTTAGGAGGCACCACTGGAATCTTCCAATGTAGAGGTGACAGAAGAAGATGGAAACATCACAAATACCAATGACGTGACATGGATAGGCCAGAAAATGCAGAAGGTACTTTCACAGAACAAGTACTAATCAAAGCCAGAGTTTTCAAGGGTCATTAGTTACTTGGGTTGCCAAGGTATTTGCTCTAAAGGGATCTAGTTTCAAAAGCTTTTCTCAAGTTTGGACCTCTCTTTAACCATTGTGATCTAGACTTTTAGAAATTCTAGGCCAAGGTTATAAACACATCAGAGAAGATGCCAAGCACAATAGGTGCTCTAAAGACCAGAAGAGCACTTCTACACAAGGAGTAAAGAAAAAAAAGCAAAGAAAAACAAAAGCCTGAAAAATTCACTTTTTTTAGAAACTTTATATAGACTTTTTTATTCTAAATGTCAAAAAGTTGCACAGAAGATTATTACCAGAAACCAAGCAGGTTACTCAATGAAAAATGAAAACAATGAAAAATGAAAACAATGAAAAATCTAAATTTTAAAAAATTCTGGCACAAGGCTTTATGCAGTTCAATGTGCCTGTAAGCATTGCACTTGTAATTGTGTCTTTCATTAGTATTTTCTTTTTTTCAAGTGCTATTGCTGTACAACCAGTTTACAATGTGACCTGAATGTAAAATCCCTTTTCTCTTGTGCAATTCTAATTCCTATTGAATTAGGGTTGAGTCTGTTTCAGGTATTAACCACTCTGGCATTTTATTTTCTGTACAGATAATGTTCCTTTAGATTACTTCAGTATTTTTTTTCCCTTGCCTTTTTTTTGTCTTTCAACAATACATTTGTTGTATGTCAGGTTATGAGAGAAGACACTCAGAGATTTGCTAAACAGAAGGAAGAGGTGCAAATGGGAATTAAAAAGCTGCGTGAAACTGTGAGTTTCTTACAAGGGTAATGGCTCAGCTTCCCAGTTTTGTTTACAAGAACACTTCCTTTGTGGCTGTGAGCTCTAGCACTCAGTTAGATTTTTGTCATAAACTCTCAGTAGACAGGTATTAAAGAGATGTATTTCTTCAGGGACCAGTGCTGAAACTGCCAGGAGCTACTGTCTGCTTCTTAGTTTCCTTTGCTCCAAATGAATGTTTTGTACCACCCTTATACCTTGTACCTTATACCTATAGCTGTCCCCTCAGCAGGCTTATTTCTGTCTAACAACCTTCCATTATAGAAAATACTGTCCTCTCCTTTTTCTTCTGCTTCTTCCTGTAAGGCAGTTAAAAGTGCAGGTAATTAAAATAATTTTCTCGGATATCAAGTTCTATAATGTTAAAAATAGCATTTCCTCTATTCACATTTAAATTACTTTTTATTCCTTATATTTATTTTCTAAAAAAACAGATTCAGAAAATGATGCATGAAAATGAGCAGGTGCCAGACATTGAGAAACTCGAGCACTGGGAGTTCAACATGGATTTAGAAGAACAGGAACGAGTGCAAGAAGAGGCTGAACAAGACGTGGCCAGGGTATGGCAGAATGGGGGAACATTTTAAAACTATCAGTGGAAAGAAAAAAACCGAGTGAATAACAGGGGGTTATCTCAAAGTTGCTGCTCACTGCTGAGAAGCAGAAAAACAGAAAAGTATTTAAAGTCACTGTTTGAAGCAGGTGCAGACAATGCAAATTGGAATATGATTTATGCCAGAAACTATAAATCTCACACTGGCCTTGGGCATGTTGCTTAAGTTCTAGAATGCTTTTCTTCACACAGAAAATGATGCCTTCAGTACTGTGCAGTATAGTTTTTGGAGAAGATAGCAGTGATAGTCTAAGATGATGAAATATTGATAATTCATTTAATCTGTTAGTTTTCTTTCAATAATTCAGTGCAAATTGTTCATATCTTGTTACTTTGCACCACATCTTGTTATTTTCTCTTCTGTATCTTGAAAGGCGAGAAAGGAGATGGAGATGGAGAGTTTATTCCACTGCTATTTGCAGGATTTAATCAAATATGAGTGTTGGGATGTTATGTGTGTAAAAGGACGTGCAGTTAAGGTAACCTCTGCTTTCTAAGACATTTTCTGCAGTAGTTTATTCATTCCTTAGGCTACTGAGACAAAATAACCCATTTCTGATTTACTTGTGGGGTGGGAAAAACTTCACTTCTTCCCAGGGCTCAGGGAAATCTTTAATTCTGTTCATTTTGTCTGAGCCTGGCTGATTTTACCTTCTAAGGTGGAAAAGGGTGCTGATAAGCAAATAGGCAACACTTTTATTCCTTGATCTCAGACAATATATTTACACAGGATTGCTAAAAGGAGAAGGAAACACTATTTTTCTTTGCACAGTCTTTTATGACTTCTGCTACACAGAACATAAAGGCAAGGTTTAACCCTGATTTTGCCTCTTTTAAACAGAGGGAGAGTCAAACTTATGATACTGGATTATCCCAAGGGTAGTGAAAGAGTGAAAGAAAAGGTAGTGAAAGAAAAAGTAATTTCACAAAAAGAATCTAGTTCTGGTTTAATTCTGTGGATAAGGATGGATAAAGAAAAACATCTTTGGAAAAATGGATAAAAAAAAAATCCATAGATTATTTTTAAAAACTGTATTTAATACATCATCTGTACTAATTGATCCTCAATTTTATTCCTGATTTTAAGAAGCCTTTGTAACTGTTTAGCATTCCAGTATTGAACAAATGAACTGATAGAAGCATTCTGAGGAACTTCTTACTTTGGGTTTTTGTCTTTTAAATTTGAGCAGTGCTTCCATATGGATTGTCAAGTGAGTAATTATCCACTGAAGGAACGTAGTAAAGAAGAGCTGGAAACTTTGAAGAAAGTTCTCCAGTTAAAGAAGACTGAGACAGCTGATCTTAAGGTACAGATCACGTTTTGAGCTGGCATCCTATCACTTTGTTATCTAGTTTCATTGCTAAGGCCCATTTTCTTGCTGTAGAAGTTGGCCTAAAAAAATTTAAAAATAGAAATAAAGATGAACTGTTGCTAAAAAAAATGTATTAGTCTTAAATAATCACAGAATAGCTGAGATTAGAAGAGCCCTTTGGAAGTTATCTAGTCCAGCATTCTTGGAGCATTTACTCAGGGCTGTGTCCAGTGAGGCTTGGGATATCTCCATGGTGAAAGAATCCATAACCTCTCTGGGCTACCTTTTCTCATGTTTGACAACCCTCACAGGAAAAAGAACCCCCCAAGCCTCCTCTTTCCTGAGGGTAAACAATTCCAGTTCTCTCAGTCTGTCCTCAAGTGCAAAATGTTTAAAATCTTTACTCATATTAGTGGCCCATCACTGGACTTGCTTCAGTATTTCCAGTGTTGTACTGGGGAACCTACAAATGGACCCAGTATTCCAAATATGAACATTTCAACTTGTATTATTTTGATCACTGAGCTTAACTGAAGAATATAACCTCTAGAATTTTTTTCATCATGTGCCACTGGATCGTGTACAAATCTAACACAGTTGCCATGTTTGTGACATGCAGGCTCAGAAGAAAAATCTTGAGGATGACTCTGAGACTGCTTTATCTGAGGAACAAGGAGAGAAGGCAGAAGAAATGGCTGATGGTGGTGCATCTCACTGCCTAAATGGAAGCCTGAGCTCTCAGTATGGTGGGGACACATCTAACCTATACCACCAATGTGACTTGCACACCAGGGAGCAGAAACTCAATCAGATAATATTACTGAAGGTGGTATCTTCTGAAATTTGTCTTACTGCAGTGACACTCTCATATCTGTTGATTTTTACAGCAGTCACAGCCGCTGTTAGATTTTGGACATACTAAACAATGGAGAGTTGCACCAGTCTCTGAGTAACTGAGACAAAAGCTGATAAATGCACATAGTGCTGTGGATTTGCCAGCTTGGGTTTGGAAGAACAACATTTTATGAAATTGTTTATCCAATTTCAGGGTATCTGTATCCTTTTCATGGTGCCTTTTAGTAAATTGACACAGTAAGAGAGACAAATGCTCAAAGTTCTATTTTGTTGAGATCAATTAGGATACATGCTTTTTAAAATGATTGTAAGGTCTGAGGTGTTCTTAACAAGTGGGTTTCCAATGTTTGTTTGTTTGTTTAATGGACACATTTAACTTAAATATGTCAGAGAATCACATGAAAGCATATTGAAACTGCAGGTTGCATCAGGAAAGTATATCCTTTGCTCTGCCTTCCTGCACCTGTGATTTACAGTCTCTAGATTTACAGGTCATATGTTTTTTTCTCTGAAGCTCCTCCTTCTCTCAGCTGAAGAGGGCCAAAAAAACCAAATAGAGGACAGCCTGATTTTTTATCTAACTTTGGCAGCAGCATGTTTCTTTCAGATGCTTTCTTAAATGCCAAATATGTAGAAGAAAATGAATAAAAATTTCTAGGGAAAAAAAAGGCAAAATGAGATCATCTGCCCAACTCCATTTCACAAAGCTTGAACTCTGCCGTTATGATGCTCACAGAAAGAGTTCACCAGTTTATCTCCCTGTCACACACACAAATATACACATTTCTGATTCTGATGGCTTGAGGAGTAGTATGTAAACATGGATGGATGTGACCTGAACAGTACTGCTGTTTCCTTTTTTGGTATTCCAGGACGTCATTTACAAAGTGAAAACTGCTTTTAATGAGGAATTTGATGGAATTGTCCAACAAAAGGAGCAGGAGATAGCACGAGTGAAAGAAGCAAATGTGAAGATCCGAGAAATCTTGGAACAGCTTGAACTTCAAGTGGAAGTGTGGGAGCCAGTCCTTACAGATGATGAGATGCCAGAGCAAGCACTCACTGTTCAGGATTCAGAGGTGTCTGAAAAATGCTTCTTTCTATTTCACCCATTCAAATCCAGTTCTCTAATTCTTCACATTTCCAGACACTGCGTCCGTACTGAAAAACCTTAAAGCAGATATGTCTGTATACTTAAAGTCATCTTTTTGGCTCATTTTCTTCCCTTTCATTTTTAGGGAGAAAAGACTTAATAAGTCAATCTGAAATAAATAAAATGCATACAAAATTAATTTATTGCTGTCAAAAGTTTTCAAAATGCCCATAAATTAGGTAGGAATTCTTTGTTCCTGGCATTCAAACCAGGCTTTCAGGAACTGCTTCCATAGTTAAGGGTTTCTCTGTTTTCTCTGAGCACCATTTTGAAGTAAAGTAGTTTCCAACTAAAAATTTAAGTATTAGAGCATACTTAGTAATGTACTTATAAATTCAATTAATTATTTACAAAGAAACGCCATATTTCTTATGCAATATATTCCACTGATGTTATCTGCTCGTGTGGTCAATCTTTTCCCATTTCTCATTTTTCTCTCACCAGTCCATGTTATCCCACTGGAAGAACAGGCATGCACAAAACACAACTAGTATCAACAAAAGTGATGATGGTTTATATTTTAGGATATTTAAATGTAGTTTTTGTAGCTGTACAAAAGGAGAATTTTCATCTTGAGGAATACTGTCATAGAGCAGAGATACAGAAAGCATTAAGAATTTCTGTTACACCATTGTCATGGTTTAACCCCGTCATCAACTATGCACCACAGAGCTGCTCACTCACTGCCCCATCTCACCAGGGTGAGGGAGAGAATTGGAAGGGTAAAAATGAGAAAACTCGTGGGTTGAGATTAGAACAGTTTCATAGTTGAAATAAAATATTGTAATAATAACAGCAATGATAATCATAATGTAATTAATGAAATTAAAACATAATCACAAATGTAATTAAGAGGAAAATAATAAAAAGAGAAAGAAATAAAACCCAGGAAAAACACCTGATACAAAAGAAAAACAGTTGCTCACCACCAACATACCAATCCCAAGGCTGGGGGGGATAAACTGTACCAGCTACTAGGAAAAAATTTAACTCCATCCCAGCCAAAACCAGGACCACCATTTTTCCAAAAGTTCTTAGACCTCATGTGATCATGTTTGGAGAAAAGAACCCTCATATGAACCTCATTTTCTCCCTTCAGATTAAAGCTGAGAAATACTTGACTCAAGAGGAGAAAGAACAATTAGAATTGCTGGCTAAGCTTGAAATGGAAAGACGCCTTGCTGCTACGGTAACTAAAGTAGTATCCTTTTTACAGGCCTTTGTCTCTGGTTAGGTTTATTTAATTAATGCAGCACTGAAACATTCCAGTAATGTAGTATGGGAGAATAAATTTAAACTGGTAGGTAAGGTAACAATATGTGCCTTTTCCCTTCTATTATTGTTTACACTCAGAACTACATAGGTCAGCTGGGGGGAGAAAAGATAGTGTTAGACTCACAGTTTTTAAATATGTGCTTAGGGGCAATTTAAAATACCATATCAGGTGGCTGGGAACTAGATACATGTCCAAATTCATGCTACTGCTCAATCAGGAGCTTTGTGCTTGATATGTGTTTGTTGGTTGAGCAGCCTGTGTTCTTCAGGGATTAGACTAGGAGACCATAGTGCTTTCCTCTGGCTTTAAAATGTATCTGTAAAAAAACTAAGATGGTTCTGGCCCCAAAACAGATGCACAATAAGACAGTGACACTACAACTTCCTTCATCATAGCTTGCCAGTTGGCCAGGAGTACCCTATGCCTATGTGTTCTTTCCCAAACTACCAGAATGGCAGTTTTAGTAAGTTATTTGGCATATGAACATCTGTTTACCAGAAAAAACTCTGAAACTTTTGGCATGTTTCACACACATCCCCAAAGAGCATCAATCTACTAGTGACACACTGAATAATCTAGAGGTGAACACTGTTATCGTCCCCAAAACTTGCAATTGCTACACTTCTTTTGTACCTTCAAGTATTTTTTGTGGTTGTTCCCAGGACGATGAAAGACTGCATGCTCTTGATGACATGATGGGTGGAGTGCTAGAAATCAGGAGGGAAGACATTTTGAAAATGGTGAGATGTGTTTCTGCTGTGTCCTTTAGGAAACTTGTGGGCTCTTACGGCAAAGTGAAATTCAACCAGCAAATATCTCCAACCACAGTGAGAGAAGAAAGCTGAACTGTAGAATTGCATTGTGACCAGATAGGCTCTATAAGAGAGCATACATGGAAAAAGACCACAAGATTCTACTGCCTGTGTGTGATTTACCCATCAACACCTGTTCTTATGACAGTAGAATACTGTAGGAGCATCATCTATTTAATGTATTAACATTACATCTATTTAATATATTATCATTATAACAACTATATTGCTGGAAGAAGGGTGTATCATCCATGCCTGTGATCTTACAGAAAAACAGTGTGCTTCATTTAACTCAGCAAATATAGATAGTACAGCAGTAGAGGAAGGGAAGGATGTGAAGTAGTGCCACAGAAAAAGGGTAGGGCAGGCCCAAGCACTCCTCTGAAATCAATCTGTTTAGAAAAATTAGGACTCCACTTAGAAGTTTACGTTAGCATCGAGTTAGATTTGGAGTTCTGAAACAGAAAATGTGGTGTATCTTGTACTGACAGTAGTATTTGAGTACCAAATACTTGTATTTTACAAGATGCAACAGTGAATTCCTGTAAGCCAGTGGGTCTAGCACAATATATATACACTAAAATTACTAGTGCAAGTTACAGACCAGAGCAACAGAACATAGAAACAAGTTACTTTGACTTGTACCTTACTAAGAAATACACTTCTTTAAATTTAGTGCATGCTGTAGTTTGTTAGTGTGCTGATGTAGACTTAATATTGCTTTTTAAGTATATTTTTCTTCAATACTGCCAGGATATTCCTCCACCTTCTTTTATATCCAGACCTGAGGATCTTTGGAGTGAAGAAGAAAAGAAAACATTTGAAGACTATGAGAAAAAAGTCAAGGAACTGAATGAAGACAAAGAAGACTATAGACAGGTAAATTAAAATGAGGAAAAGATGGATTTGTTCACAGTGCTCATGACCAAAGCTTCCCATCCTTCTCAAAAGCAACTTCTAAAAATGAACACTAATAAACAGGCTAAACTTAAAATAAATGATCATCAAAGATAATGTGTTATATTAAATAAATCCTACCCTAGACAGTAGAATTAGGCAGTCTCCACTTACAACAATTACTATGGGTAAAAACTTGTGATATCCTAAGAAGGTAACTTTCCTTCACAAATGTACCAGTATTTCTAAAATGTGTTTTTCAGGTTCCATTCCCAGAGTTGCTGATGCCATAGACAAATAATACAATTATATTTATTCTTCAAAGTGGTATTGGAACAACATAACTTTGTAGCCTGGCATAACTTTCTTTCCAAACAAGTAATTTCTGTGGCCTTTTGGGTGAATTATATGGAATTATGTAAAATGGAACTCATATTGGGCATTGTCCATCATCTCATATGTGTATATATATCTAGAGAGAGACATCAGAAATTATTTGTTCCTCCAGATGTAATATTGCTGCTCTTGTCCTTCCCTTCCCCAGTTTCTGAGAAGTGAATGGAAGAAACTTGAAGATTCCATCAAGGAAACAACACAAAATTTTGATGAGAGTGTCTGCAAACTCTCTGAAAAGAAAGTGAAATCAGAGATGGTCATCCACCAGGTGTTGCAAAAAGCATTAATTTTTCATCTCTGCCTCTGTGCAGCAGAAATGTTAACATTTTTGTTATTACAATCGTTCCACAGGAGGAACTCAAAATAGTCAATCTCATTTACGCTTTACTGTTGGATGAAGAGTTGGACACCAGAGAAGCTGGACTTCATAAATTCCTTACGAAAAAGAAGAAAGAAAAGGTAAGTTATCATTTGGAATGCTGTTGTTAGGAGTAATGTAATGTTTACAGGACACTTTCATGTGAAGTCTGCTCTTTCCAAACCAAAATCTCGCCATAGAGGACTTTCTGACAATTTACAGGGTTATTACTGTTTTTTTTCAACTTGTACAGATGACATATATTATACATACATCTGGTTTTCTTAACAGGTACTCAGCTCAGTTCATCTGGAGTTCTTTGGTAAAACTTCACACATTCAGAAGGGCATGCTGCTATTTGTTTGCTACATAAAATATTCTTTAGTATGTGGTATCAAGTTGAAAGTACCAATTATGATGGATTTATGACAGGAAGATGCACAAAGAATGTGTAATCACATTTTTCACTGAGGTGTCCAGTGCAGGCCAGGGCCATGCTGATGTGTGTTGCCAGTTCAAAGCATGAGACAGAGTGAGAGTAGCTGGCCATAAAAGCAGAACATACCACAGAGTACAAAGTGTTTATAGTTTTATCAACCAGTTTAACCTCCTGAAGAGTTTATCCATTCCTGTCTAATCCCACAGAAGTCAACAAAAGCCTGGAGAGCACAATAGTAGATCTGGGTTTCAATGCAAGTCTCATACTGTGATAGTCTGCTGGTTGGTTCTGGCTCTTGGGACAATTTTATCCCATTTGCCCACTTTGTCTTCATGGAGCTGTTCATGAGTCCACAGATAACATTCTGCTGCCTCCACATGTCAGATCTCCTGCTCAACCTGTGCAGAGCACTGTGTTTGGAGCTGCCAGTAGCCCTTTGTGAGCTGCAGGGAGGGATTCCAAACAGGCATCTAGGCCCTACCACTGAACTGGCTGGACTAGTTTTAAAGTCATCTGAGGCCAAGTGTATACCAGCTTACATTTTTCAAAATACTTTTGTTTTTTCCCTATTGGTACAATTTTTTGTCCCTGGAAACAGTCAAATACAGCAAAACTGTCTCCCCAGCAGAGTATTAGCATTTAACAGCCTCTATAAAACATGACTTTAGTATCCTGACACGTAGCAGAACTCTGCCATGACAATGGGGAAATTGCATTCTAAAGGTAAGAACTCTCCACTGAACAACATTTGAGATTTTTTTGAGTGGCCTTACCTGAGATGACATGAAAGTAAATCTGTGTAGAAAAAAAGTATCAACATATGTCCTTATATTCAGTGTTTCAAAAGGCTTGTAAGCATGTCTTACACAAATTTGTTACATTCTTAAGCAGCAGGTTAGTTTAATTTTACAGCCCTTCATCTTCTAGAAGTATCTCCAAGTGACCACTGAAGAAGGCACTATATGGTTACTAAAAGTAGCTCCCAAGGTTTTCTCTAGAAATAAGGAAGTGTCAGCTTTATCACTGAATGTGAATAGCCATTCAGTGCTTCTGCTGGCTGTTTCATTCCTGAAATCTTTTGCTTTTACTATAGGTCAAGAGTGCAAGAAAAATCCTGACTGCAAAAAAAGGTGTTGAGGCTTACACAGGCCCCTACAGAGATGCACTACATGAAGAGAAGGTGAGACTCTTGGAAACACAAGGAGGTTCAGAAGTTATAGGTTAATGTGTCTTGATAATGAGAAGAATGTATTTCTCTGTAAGCAAGAGTTCTGGTCAACTCACTGATCAATGAAATTAGGCAGTAAAGGACAGTGTGTCCTTTAAATTGAAGAATTTATGAAATAGTGCAGATTCCCATGATTTTGGGAGTGCTTGGAAAAGCACTGTATCCTGTATTTCTAAGATGTGGGCATGTTGATGGTTTTTTTTAAAATGGTAGTAACCATTTCTTTCTTGTGGTAACAAGAAAGCTTTCTTCCCCACCCCCAGAGCCTGGAACATGGTTTTATAAAGGAGTTTGCTGATATACCTGTGGATCTCCTTGATGAACTTTTACAACTTTACAAGCATCGACCAGAGTAAGATCCTCTCCAATTCCATTGTTTAAATACTAATATTTCTCGTGAATCAAGAATATTATTTATTCTAGTAGTCTAAATTATATTGTCTGCTTTTTATTGGATAGTTACCAATAGCTAATTTCCCATCACACTAACAATTGCTATTTCAAATATACATTTCCTCATTCACTCCACAAAACCTATTTTAAATGTAATCTAAATAATCATCAGGTTCCAAGACAATATTCTTATTTTGTGTAGTCTTATTTGCTTTTTGCAAGAGATTGAGAGTGTGAAATCTTCTTAGTTGTTTGTGACCTTCTTCTGTGCAAGAGAAAATACAAAGTACATCCTGTCTGTGCTGTGTGCATTAGGAGCCCATGGACAGACACCCTCCTTGACACAGCAAACCCCTATGTGAAGGGATCACCTGAGAATTACCAAGATGCACTTTCCCTTTTAATGAAAGCCATGGATGAACTGGATAGTCCTGAGCACATGCCTAGTGGCTTAGACCAGTCTGTGTGGGAACGTTTTTGTCTAGCTAGACGAAATAAAATGGAGAGTGAGGAGCTGGTATGTAAAATTCTTTATTTTGGCCATGTAGTTCTTGATATTTTTGAGTCTTAAACTTTAGTGGAGTTCTCACATAGGGTCAAGCTAGTGGTGAAACAACAGTGCAGGATACATTAACTCCATTTGACTTAAAAAGCTTCTTCTGGCCACATTCAACTCAGAATAACAGAGACACCTATTCTCTTGTTCTAGCTGAGTTGTTCTTCAGAGGAAAAATTAGCAGAGTGATATGGATGGATTTGATCAGAATGATTGTGACCTTGATATGGTTTCATTAAAAATAAAAATATATCATTTTTCCTTTTCTCTATTCATGCCAAAAAAATCTATAAGGTATTTGATTCCCATTATCTGTTCAAGTCATCCTCTCCCATTAACATTCTACATTTGCACCAATGCATTCCAATATTTTTCTAAAATATAAAGAGCAATTTTTAACAAAAGGTGTTTCTGGAGATGTATTTTTTCATTATGAAAGCATGAATGCATAAATCTGAATTATCCAGAGACAGATATCCATGAAATTTGACCAAAAGAGAAGCAAATATGATTTCCCTTCAAGTGAATAAACTATGCATATATGAACAAATAATCTTCTGAGCAGAGTAGAAGGATTGTAACCTCTTTATGTCTGTTGCGGGTTTAGTTTATACTATTTAGTTTAAATATGCTAATTTGAAAAGCGTAATTGGATCGAGAAATTGTCAATCAACTTGGCTCTAACCCATGACAATGTCTCATAAGCTGTACTGAGATTCTCAAAATACTGGGCTGCATATTTATATATACAGATATCTTCTTAAGAACTTGTCTTCTCTGTCCTTGAAGAGGCTTGCCCTGACATACTGACAAAGTTGAAACAGTTGGCAATGTCACAATGTTGCTTGCCTAGGTGAAATGGAAGGCCCTAGCACTGACAGAGATGCAGGCCTTTCTCCGGAGAAGAGTGGATGAAAATGAGAAGATGAAGTCAGAATTAGAGAACATTTTCCGAGAACTCACTTGGTAATTTTGTGTCTTTTCCTATGTTCAGCTGATCTTTAATAGTCCACTAACACAGAACCAAAAGTTACAAACAAAATTACACATCTCTGTTCTCCAACACTCTTTTATCTAAGTTTCATGGTTGCTTGGACCTGCAATATTTCATTTTTTCATGTACATAATATAATTTTCACATTCGTTATCATTCAAGACCAAGTCCCAAAGTAAAATATACTGGAAAATGGGTGCTGGCTGGAAGTCTCTTCTGTTTTCTTTTCAATTGATATTAAGATCTCTTTTCAGTAATAATATTTTCCCTCAGAACATCTGCTAGAGTATGTTAAACTGAATCCGGTGGTTGAACACTTAATGTGTATATATATATATATATATATATACCCTAAGTTGCAGATTTTTTAGTCACTTTAGCAGCAAACAGAAGACAGGCTGTCAAAGAGTAAGCCCTGCATGGACACACCACCATTATGTAATAAATATAACCACTGAGAATCATGGGAGGATTTATATAATCCTGTTGGAATCACTGAATGCTGTTTTTATTTTCTGCCATTTTAGGCTGAAGGAGGAGAAGATGAAGCTTCAGCAGAATTTGACCATCCAGTTTTTGCTAAAACAAGGACAGGTGGAATTGGAAAGTACTGAGGTCCCAGACTACAGTGATGCTATCCTCATTAATAGGAGTGTTGTTGAAGAACTGAATTGCACTCTTGCGGTAATTCACATTATCTGAAGGAAATTTAGGCTTTTTAAACAAATGTATTGTCCTTTGGGGGCTCTTCTTTTTCTCCAGTTCGACATCTAGTTTTAATTCATTACAACACACCAGCAGGCTCAATTGTAATCTAGAAGCTATTAAGAATTCTCTAATGTCTCTTCTCATGATGTGAAGGTTGCAGTGCAGACTGCTTTCTTGATGTTTGATCAATACAGTTCAGATCAATGAAATGGCAACAGTCTTTAGACACGCCATCACTTACACATACATTGTAAATAGAAAATGCTAATATTCTGGGCACCAGTCCGAAAATTCCCTCAGGGCAAACTTACAGTCATGTTAAAAAGCATTTGAATAATAGCTCACATTAAATTAAAAAATTAATACAGTTTTTTATGTAAGGTGAAATTGGTGATGATACTTAAAACAGTTTTTCATACCCTCATGAAATGTTCATTTTTTAGGCATTCTAGCTGTACAAAAATTGCCTTTTATTGCTACTGCACAAAGCTTTCAGTAACATCTGCAAAATACCTTAAACAGAGCAAGCTTATATTTTGTAGACCTAAAATGCCTCTCCATTCTTATATAAGACAGATAGATGGAGGGAGAGGGTAGTTGTCATTTTCTTCGTCTATTTCTATGATCCAAGGCTGTGACACAGAGTATAAAAGAGAACAAACTTCTTTAAAAGACAACCATCTGGAGCAAAGTCTGGAAAGAGTCTGCAGTATAGTGTGTTTAACTGACTAAAATTATAACTTTGGAAGCTTGCCCCTCTTGTTGCAAACAATTATCCCATAATCTGTAAAGTGTGTTAATTAAGATTTATCTATTTTTTTAGGCTCAAGGAGAAAAAAAAATTACTGCCATGGTAGAATATAAAGACTTCTCCAAAGGGATAATACAGCTGGAATGGGAACACAAGAAAATGAAAATGCAGATACAAGATCTGACAGAGAAGGCTCGGGATATTGTAATACTACCTATTTCAAAAGATTGCCAGCTAGTGAGTTGCTTTCTCTAATTTATATTTTGACTGTACAAAATTATACTGCCTATACGTGTAAGAAAGATCGTTTATATTTATACCTCATAAGTCTCTTATTACCAGAGAAATGTGATGCCTAATAGGTCAACAATTCAGCTTTCAAAGGGAAATTTTACTCTTCAGATTGAGCAGTGATGAAATTCCTTGAGATGTTCAAGTGTAAATTAAGGCAAAATTAGCCCTAAGTCTTAGTGTTCCAAAACTGGCGTTGAATAAGGAATCAGGATTCTGCAGCCACAAGGAACAGATCTTTTAAACCGAGCAGCATCCTTTTGAAGTGGAAGGTCTGAGGTGCCCCCATCCGGTATCGCACAGAAACACGGTAACTTTGCTCCACAGACGCTGAGCGTTCCTGCCGGAGCCTCACTGAGTCCCGCCCTCTCGCTGCCCTTTGCCGGCCCAGCAGCAGAACAGGGAATTGTTTGCCTGGCGGGCAGGAGGGGGCAGCATGTCAGACCCTACACAGCTTTGAGCAAGCCCAGCTGGCAGGCCAGGAAACAGAGGTAAAGGCTGTGGGACACAGCCAAGGATACCGCTGGGAGAAGGAAGGAGGAAGAAGAAGGGTTGTAGGGAAAGCCTGAGGGTATTGCAGTACGGAATGTAGAAGACTGCAGGGAAATCTTATGGTCTTGTAGTGATGAGATGGGTGACATAAAGGTTTGGAGTAAGGGATGTTGAAGGATGGGTAGGCTGGAGATACAGCAGTGGGGACGGCTGTAAAGCACAGAGAAAATGAAGTGTTGGACAGCAGGTAAGGATATTGCAATTCAATTAAAATATTAGAAGAAAATTCAAACCATACGTTTTGCTTTATTTTCATTTGTTTTGCTGCCCTCCAAATGCTTGTTCTGAATCAAAGCCACAGGACTTTCATAACTAACTCCCATCAACAGAACAGCTTTCCAAAGAGGTGATGTGGCAACGCACTGAAAAGTTCTTGTGGCAAATTTATCACCAGTGTTGCCATTAGCTCAGACTTCATTAAACTGATGAGCAGAACTCTCACCCTTCAGAGAGAGTTAAACTGCCCATAGCAAAGGCATTTAGCAGTTTAATCAGAATTTGAGTGCCCTGAGGGGCTTGACTTACATCACTTTTTGAATAGAAATACGGGGTTAGTGGGAAAGACAAGGCAACAAAATACCCCAACAACAGGAACGGAAAGAAAGATGGCTTAGATAAATGTGTGTGGGCAAGGACCTGAGAACATCTGTAATGAGGGCTGTTAATGAAGCAGTGAGTGAAAGAAGTTTAATTCTGTAGGCAAGGAGCCTTCTGGGTCTTTCCTGTTTCTTCTTCTCTAACTAGAACAGTCCACAGAATTCTACCTGTCACTTTGGTGGGACAGTATTCTGGAAGGATGAATCTATATCTACAGAAACCTGTCTACTGGCTGTTTCAGATCCATAAAACATTATGGGGTTTACTATTTGTCATTTGATAAAGAGGTATTTTAGTAGCAGTGTGCTCAAGGAAAAAATCAATATATTCTCCAAAATCTCAATTACTATGCAGATAGAACAATAAAAGAAGTAAGAATGACTAGGAAGCCATTAAACAGAAAATAATAATTTTCCTCTCTAGCCTAAAGACAGACTGTCTTAGGCCTCCAGCTGTGTTACCTTAGACTACGTTATAAACAAAAACATATCTTTGGGCTTTTGACAATCTCAGCATACTTGTTTGGCCCTAGTTTCCATTATAAATATATAATAGATAACATCCTTTTTAACAGCTGCCCAGTCCAGTATTCAGTGTCCAAGAGCATCCTTACGATGCCCATTTATGATCACTAGTAAGCTTTACCACTGCAGAATTCTAGTTTGTTGAGTTTTACATAGTATGATTTTCTTTATAGAAGGGTGGTATTGTTGAGAATGAACAGGCATAAGATAATTTCTTTCTGGTTTTATTTCTTCAGTTCCTAACTGTGCAGAACTACGACACCCACATCGCTCAGCACTTAGCAGGGATGGAGCAGAGTCTTGGAGTCATGGATAAGGTAAATTCAAGGGAACGACCACATTTGAGAGACAACCCGTAGTTTAAATGCAGCTCCTTGCCTTCATTAGCAAGAGGTGTTTGAAAGAATAAGTGCAATTGATAGAGGCATGCTAACTCAAGGACTGTTGGAGTACAGCCATAATAGCACACACAGAGATATCTATATCTATCTATATATCTCTCTACATCTATATATATACATATATATCTCTATATATATCTTGTGTATTTGTACATCTGGCTTTCAATAGTTGCCTCAACTCGAGCTGTGCTGTCTACAGCAGCAGTTCTCTAGTGTTTGGAAGCAGTCATCATAGATGGATTGCTGCAGAGATCAAGCCCATGGAGAGAAATCTACTTGCTCTGTTACTGGAATTAAATACTTTTCTATCCTGAACATCTGAATGCAGATCTGCTAATCACTTCTTACACAGCTCTGCCTATAAGTCACTCTTCCACTTCTAATGAAGCATTCTTTCAATCTTCACTGTTTAATGTTTCTCTCCAAGAGCACCAGCCTGTTCAAAGTATCCTTGCCCCCTGTATGCAAAATAACAGAGACACTACAATCTGATTTGCTGGCTATCTCATCTAGTTCATCATTCAAATTATGACTGTCCTTGTTTTTAAGTGATTCCCCTGGATTTTCTCCAAGTTGTGCTAGTTGACATCAGCCTCCTCTTCCTCTTCAAGTTTTAGTATTTATCTTGTCCATTTACAGCCCATCCATCAGCATCAGCAGCTCCCAGCAGCCAAAAGCATGTCCTTAGCTCACTGATTCCATTGACTTCCTTTTCTCCCTTTGCCTTTCAAGTTTCATCTTTAATTTATCTCTCTTCCTGAACCATTCCTCTTTATTCCTTAGCTGCTTCTTAAAGTAGAACTCCACAAACCTATTGGGATAGTGTGTGAAAGACACTGTACAAAGTAAAGCTTAGAATGTGCTACTAGTCAAATCAACATACATGCAAGTTTATCAACCTACAACACAGTGCTTAAGATTATAGCTGTTCATTATAAGTTTGTCTGAACAGCTTTTCTATGACCTCATATATTTTCTTTATTCAAAATGGACAGTTGCACAAGAAGAATGTGAAGAACCACCAGAAAAAAGTTAGAGAGCTGAAGAAGGGCATCCGTCTAAAAGAGCGAGAAAACTACGAGCTCAGCCTGCAGCTGAAGGAAATGCTTATCTCTGTGTCAGAAAGGATGCATATCTTTGAGGCAGCTGGTGAGTCCAGTGATGCACTTTAAGGCACAAGCAAAGAACTTGTTCAGAAAATGTTCAGAAAATAACTCCAAGGCTGGACAGTGCTGTTCTCCACCATCAGCTGAGGGGCAAGGAATGCCTGTCTGTTACTGTACGTGCACAGGGAGCAGAGTCCTTCCTGCCAAAGCCTAACATGGGTACTGAAGAGTTACCTGCAGGCTGTGGCTCTTGTAACCAAAGCTAATTGACTAAATTGTTGAAACTATTCAAGTCAAAATATTACAGTCATTAATAACTTCATTAGGCAACATGCTTTCATTTTTTCTGTGAGCTGTTCAATGGGTTTCTTTCCACCCTTCCAAGAGAACAGAAGTAATGTGGAGCTAAGAATGGTATTCACTATTAGGAAAACTATAGAGATCTTTCCACTAGTGGAAAACAGAGATTTTCAAAACAGTGGGTACTTGCTAGAAACTAAAGAAAGTATGCCCAGTGCCTTTTTGAAATATTTTGCTTTATTCAGTACTGTAAAGGCTCTTAAGCCCAACTGTGAGCCTTGTTTAAAATGCTTACCTATTTTATACAGAACTTGGAATAACCCCATAAGGACAGGTCCCATATAAATACAGATTACACATCCCCTATGAGCACAGGCTAACACTAATACTTTATTTTATGCAGACACACGGGATATTTCTGAAAAGATCACAAAGCAGCGTTACCAAGAGATTTTGAAGCAGAAATATCTACGGAACTTTATAAGGGAACAGGAGAAACAGCTTGCAATTCTTCAGTCAGAAGCTGAAAGTCTGAAACCAAGAACACTCCATATTGTTTGAAAATCAGTCTAGGTAGATGAATAATACCATGGTCTTATCTAAGGAAGAGGTTTGACAGCTGATTCTTCTCCCTGAACTTTTCTTTCCACAAATTATTTCTTCTGTAATTCCTTTAAAAATAACTTCCATTTGAAAGATGCATGTTTGTCTGGTTTTTATTTTTTACCCCCATTATATTTCAGTTGATTAGATTTATTTCTACTGGTTTTATTCTATAGGCCATATAGCTCATTACAGAAAACAAAAGATACAAGAAACTGTAGACTGATAGAAGAACAGGTATATTTGTATGTCCATTGTTTGCAATATGCAATTGTAGAACCATTTAATGGTAAAGAAATCTATGAACTGGCCTCTGCTAAAATTCATGTCTGTGGATTTGATGTAATAATTTACCTTGTGTTGGGACAGGTGTAGGTTTCTGAGCAGATGTAGGGATGCTTTGTCCTGACCGTGTGTGTGACCTGGCCCCATCCCAAAAGCAGCTGTGCCTTATCATGGTATAATTAGCCACAGCCAGCAGGAGCTGTGGCTGCTGCCATGGGCACACTCACAGGAAAACCAGGTTTGGAAGCATCTGGCCTCCTGAAATAGTTGCTGGCATCTCCCACCCCTTTACATTGAGATGCAGTGTATTCTCCTGCCAGATCCCTCCACAACAGCTAAGAAAAATAAAGAACCTGTGATAAAATTAACTCCTGCTGGAGCCCACTCTACCTGCTCGGGCAGTTTCCCTGCTTTTTATTTCCCTGCTCCATGGTGTGTGTCAATTCTTCTCCTTTCATAAATTCACATGACATCTAAACCCATTTCATTGTGAGAGCAGCAATAGCTTTAATATCTTAGCTTAAAATTCAACATTTGTGAGAAAAAACTATTTCTGTTGTGATCCCATACATCTCCTTTTTTGCGTTACCATCTGTCAGAATTCTAATTACATCTCACTAAAACACTTTTTGTCTTCCTGCTGAAACTGCCCCAGAAGCAGCAGAGTTCCAAATGTACCAAGGATCTCGGGGAAGATAGCTGGCCCCTTCACCAGGCACCATCATTTTTTGTACAAGCCTAACAAGGCAGAGAAATAGTGCTTTAATTCTCAAAATATGATTAGCAATAAAGTTTGTTCTGCATTAATTGTCTGTGGACAGCAACAGTCAGTATTCTTAAATGCAAGCTGCAGGTACAGGCTTAAGTCTAATGAGCCCTATCACTGTTAAGAGGGGGAGTATGATCCTTGGTTTTCTTTCTCTTGAGCTGTCTATGAAATTACCTTATTAAAGAAACATGATATAGCACCTGTAACCAAAAGAGGTAAGGTATAACCAATGAGAAAACAAGATTCCTAGCAGGGAGAGTTGTAAAGTAGTTAAGATTTATATCTTGTTACACTTAGGAAGCAGTGACTTTAGGGAAAATAAAAAACAGAAGGCACCAGCATGAGAAAATAAGCAATTTCAAGTTAAAAAAATTTTTTTTTAAAGAGGCATTTATTGGAAAATAAATGAAATGGTAAAGATTTATTCAGCTTTATGATGCTGTGTTTGAAGCAATCCCATTAAACAAGGCCTTGTTTTTCTTACTTACTAGAAGAGAGAAAACACCTTGGCTCTCAGATGGAGTAGGAGAGTAGAAAGTTGGTTTCAATTTTCTTGCCTTCCCTTGTATTGCCTCAGGCTGTGGCAGAATGGCTGTGAGACAGCAGCCCTGAAGAGACTGTCTGGACCAGTACCTAAAAGCAACTGCATTATGGCACATTTCCCTCAGTAGGAGTTAAAGCAAGTGAGAACATCTTAACTCAGCTTTGGAGTATTAACATCATGAAAACTCGTTATCTTTACTTAACTCACAAAATGCTGTCAGTACCTTTCATTGGCTGACTGGTAGCAGGAAGACATTTGTAAAATGGAGGTGTATCTACAAACAATAAACTGAACTCTTCCCTATCTCAACATGAACAGAATTGACAATTTGAGTTACTTCAATACAAGTAATCACGCAGACATTAATCAAAAAATGGACTGCTTTCTACCTGTTAAGAGTATGACTTAATTTTATTTTTTGTTAAATAAAAATTCACTGACCAAGTTATTAAGCCAGGTTCTCCAAAACATCACCAGTTTGATCTTTCCCATTAACTAATGCCTTTTACAGTGCCTACTGTATGTATGTACACAGCTTTACAAATAGCTCTGGAGAAAACCTCCTAACCCCAAAGCATAAAGTCCATTGTCTGACCAACGCTTCTGACACTACCAGAATTTATTCAGTCTCTTCTGCTTTTGTGTCTGTGTAAAGAAAACTCTGCAGCTGTAGATTATGCATCTACAAAATCTTCTTCTGTTCTGCTGTAGTGCAGTAACTGGTCTTCTAACCCAAAAGTATCGATGAGCTGAGTGAGACTCACTTTCCTGCCATCTGCAGAAAAGGCAGACTGCAGTTCATACAGCATCAGCTGGGTGCTGCTTCTCCACTTCACTATCAAAGCCTGCAGCTCAGACAGGTTGTTCTGAAATTGGGACAAACAAAAAAAAAGAGTCATCATTTGCTGACATAAGGGGGTTTTGATACCCTGCAGATACGCTTATAAAATGTCTTAAACTGAGACAATACACAAACAACTCACTAAAAAAACCGTGACTAAGTATTGCCTCACCTTGGATCGATACATCTTCACCAGCTTGAGCCTACGAAGTAGCTCTTCCTTCTCTTGCACTTGTTTCACCAGCTTTGCTTTTTCTTCCAGGGACTGTTGCTGAGCAAGATCAACCTGTAGCACATCCGATTTCTCTGCTGATCCACAGGGATCACTCTCCTGTAAGGGACTTTTGAAACATGTATGTCCAGTGCCATTTCCTTCCAGGTTTTCAGAACCATCTTGTAATCTGGAACAGTCTGTACTTATCTCTGGCAAGCACCCTGGGTCACCACCAGCAGAGTCTTTTTCTAAGGTGTCTATTTTGAGCCGCTTTGCCACTGTAAAATTGGCATTAAATGAACGTCTTGTTTTCCTTAATCTTTCCCTCAGAGCTGCACTCATTTGCTAAAAAATAAAATAAACAAACCCAAAAACCCCAGATGGTCAAATAATCTTAAATTTTTATCAAATCTCAAACAACTGTTTATTAAACATCATTATTATTTACACAGAATATGTAATATATTTAACTATCGTTGTAAAGCCAGACTTCCTAATTCTCTGTATAGCCTTCAAAAACTTTAACAAAGTTAACTTCTTCCTTTCACATGTACTTGCTCACACAGCTGCAAGATATGGAAAGATGTAGCTCCACATCTTCTTGGACCAAATCCTGTATTCTATTGAGGCAAACTTACTCGTGTAGTCTTTGTGCAGAAGAAATATGGCATATTTCAACTTGGCTAATTTTATTCTATCAAGTTCAATTTCTCCTCTAGTTTAATGGAGGTAAGGGTTATTTTTCCTGCTGTTCCATCCTATCACATATATACATCTGTATTAGAACTAGTACAAAACATCTGTATTCTAGAGCATGTTAGAAATATCTATATAATTTTGACTTGTTCATGCTTTGAGATACTTCACAAGCATCTAAAAAGGTTTTTTTTTCTTCAAAATAACTTTTTTATAATCCTTGTCTAACATTTTTATTTATAGAAATGCACTAAAATATGGGAGTGAGGGATTAATTATGGAATACTTTCAAATGAGGCCTGTCCTGCATGGATGCTGAGTGTGGCAGTATCACCATTTCACGAGCCAGGATAAGACCAAAGCAGAGCTCAGCACCGTGGAGAATATACAAAGTGAAAGCATTGTACTTTGTTCCACTGCAGGTAGAAATCACAGAAAGGCATCCTGCATGCACAGCAACCCAGAAAACTAGGATTTCAGGTTAAAACAAGCAAAAAATCCACCACACACCCTATAAAGTATTTAAATTTATCAGTATGGCATTTGGGTTATGTTGCTCCATCGCTTTGTATTCACAGCAGACATCTGCATTTTCAGAGCAAAGTATACCAGGCACGTTCCTTACCTGCACAGCCTTGTAACTCTAGGTATAAGGTACCTGGCTTTGGACTTCAGCAAACAATATCTGACTCCTCGATGGTTTCACAAGCATTTTTGTTACTATGAAGAATCACATTAGTGGAAAAGTAGTAAGTTTTCATACCTGTTTCCCTGAACTAGTCCCCTGTGGAGGTGCTGCCCCAGAATCCTTTGGAGTATTGCACAAAGATGGCAATTTATCCAGCACTGACTCTTCCATCTTGAGATGAATAGCAGTCTCTGTTAATGACAGAATGAATTATCGTGTCATTTTCACCTGATTATAATGAGCCATGTGGCTGCAGAAATGAGTAAAAAGCTCTAATATGAAATTCTAAGGCTTATTTTCTAATTGGCATGTTCAAAAAAGACATCTGCATAAGTCACACAACTCTTTCATGTCCTAAGTAGCAAATTGCTTTGTGAACAGCTCTCCTCTGATAGGATGCATGACACTACTAACTGCCATAAAGTATTTTACTATCAATTTTATGTATTATTTTTCCCCTCGCTCCTAAAGCTCTGTGGAGCCAGGAAGATTTTTGTTGTCCACATGTATAAACAATTAATCTTTCCTACAGAACAAAATAATTGGGTATGCAGGTCCATGAAAATAATCCTGTCTCATTTGATCCTCCTGGGGATGCTGCTTAAAAAACTAATTACTCACACAAGTAGAAGTTTTGATTAACAGGAAGCATCCCAAGCTCACTCAGAAAGGCACCTTAATTAAAATGATTAAGTCACACCTCCCAGCAGGAACCAACTTCAAATCGATTTGGCAATGTTTAACTTCGTTTAGCAATTGTGAGCCACCTGCTAATGACCAGAATGCAGCTGGAAAATCAACAGCTACACCTCCGCTCACCTGCAAATTGCAATTAGGACTTTTGAAACAGAAGCCACTCAAGAATAAAATCCTGCAAAGCAAAACTGGGCAACACAGGACTGGCACAAGGGGCTTGCTCTTCAGAGATGAAAACTGCCAAAGCTTCAGCATGCCAAAGCCTCAACAGCCCAGCAACCCTGGTCTTACTGGCTTGATACCAAAGGACGCAGGTCCTCATTTATCTTAGAAGTCAACATTCCCCCCCAGCTGTTCAAAACTGAACATACGGTACTCTATCAAAAAACCCCAGACCTTAGAAAAGAGTCTAGTTAATTGGGTATTTTAGCAATCTATCAATTAAACAGGAAGCCTACAGCATCCATTAAATATCATGGAAATTTAATACTATTATTTCTTGGTGTAAGCAAGAGCCTAGAAAAAGCTACATCATGCTTATGTATATTGTATGTCACAAATATGTAATGTCTTTCCAAGCAGCAAAATCATTTAAAGCCTAAGAGATAGCTTCAAAAATAGATAGCTTTAAAAAAAAACCCAAAGAATCCTATGATTGTCTGCCTTTACTTTCTAATGCAGATTCGTTTACAAATGACCATAACAAATACTTTTTGCACTGTTTTGCTAATGCTGTTACTTGGCAACACATCCACACAGATCTCCTGGACTCTTAAAATCCTTTCCCAGTACCTTAGGCTAAGAATCCTTGACGTTTTCAAGCAGCGATGCTGTTCACCACACAAAGAATTCTGTCCAGCAAGCGAAGGAAACTTGAGTTAGAAGGGGAAGACAATTTTGTTTGTCAGTACTTACTTGACTTTTGCACTTTGGGTACGTCTGTGACTACGTCCTCAGTTTTCTTGCTTATAGCTACGTTACAGAACAGCACTCACTCCTTTTATTTTCTCAACAACAAAAGGGTCTCTTAACACTCAATACAGCTTTTGCCTTGCTAGTTTTCCACCGGCAGAGAAACAGGACGAAGGCTGGGCAGCCCGTAAGCAGGGCCACAGACCCGCGGAGCTCGTTCTGAGGTGTCGCACCCCAAAACCGCAGCCACAGCACCGACCCGCAGGGGTGAGGAGCGCGGGGAGGCCCCTCGGGGAGCACAAACCCCCCAGGGCCCGGNGAGGGGCGGGTGCGGGGCGTGTGGGAGCTCCCGGTCCCGGTCCCCGTCCCGGTCCCGGTCCCGGTCCCGGTCCCGAGCCCGCGGGCGGAAAACGCGGGGCATCCCCGGGGACCTCGTAGACTTTCCTCTTGCATCTGGGCATGCCAGGCGGTGCTGTGTCCCTTAGGCCAGCGTGGGCCCGCTACCCCGTGGCTGGGGTCAGGGCTAAGGCCAGATGGCACTTCACAGAATCAGTTAGGCTGGAAAAAACCTTTAAGATCATCGGATCCAACCTATGATCCAACACCACCGTGCGAACTAGACCATGGCACCAAGTTCCACGTTCAGTCTTAAACGCTTCCAGGGGTGGTGACTCCACCACCGCCCTGGGCAGTCTGTCCCAATTCAAGTCACCATTTCTGTGAAGAAATTTTTCCTGGCGACCAACCTAAACCTTCCCTGGCCTAGCTTAAGACGGTAGGACAGTGTCCCTGCAAGTGTCCCTGTGCCAGGGAGGGGGGTTCTGCCTCAGCATGGAGCGCTCCCCACCGTGGACAGCACAGTAGGCCCTGCCTTTTGTCACAGCCAAGGGAACTCCAGCTCTCCACCTCAAGCTGCCAAAGCCTTTATCCCAGGCACTATCTCCTCACATAAGGGGAAAAAGTGTAACTGAGGGATGCACAGGGAGATGTGTGACCTGAGCAGCAGTGTCATGGTTGTGGGACAGAAGTGAAAATGAAGAAATTTGACTGGAGAAACAGGCAGGGAGACTGTGACTGTGACAAGGAGCAAGCCCAGCTATGGCTGCACTGTGCAGTTCAGGATTAGAGAGTTCCCTGACGCTCAAAGGCGCCGCTGAAGCGAGAGCAATGTTCCTATCTCTGTCAGCTGCACACTTGGCTTCCCCATGTGGATTTACTTTTCTCAAAACTGATCTGTACAAAATGTTTTTCAACTGTAACTGTCAGGACCGACAAAATGAGCTGTGGAAGCCATACCAGCAACAGCTGCCAGCCCTTAGGGATGATGTCCCAGCGGTTCCTCCAGCACTGCCCACAGCCGAACGCCCCGAGCTGTGCATCGATGCCTCACGCAGCTGTGCTGAGAGCTGCACGTGGGGTACGGGCACCCACATGCTCTCGCTGCATCATGCCCTTAGCTTGTGTGTCAGAACTGCATGAATTTCCTGCCTGGTTCCCTCTCACAGCTACAGATGAGGATGCTCTATTTTCTCTTCACCTTGGGTAACTCCCATTTCTATTGAGACCAGAGACAGTCTTGAGCTGAGAGGTGAGTAAGCACTGAGTGTTGTAGGTGTGATAACATGTTAGCAGTTGCTGTGGTTTTGACCATGAGTATATGTAGATTCACTCATTTCAAATAGAATTTGGCTGGGATGATAGCAACCTTTTACTCTGCTACAGTCAAAGGTATCAAAGCATTCAAAGCCCATCTGCAACAAGTTGTGTTGGGAAATCTGAGAACTCCAGGCCTTTAGGTTACACCTTGTATAAGATTTTATCTGTAGGTGAAATTGATTTAGAAATAATATTTTCAGTAGTAAATGTGGGAATTTACATTATGTGGTGTTGTACGATCTTTTGTAACCATCTAGCAAAAAAACCCTGTTGCACGACATCTAAATTGAGGCAGTTTGGATGCATTTGTTAAACCTGCCCTTTTTTGGGTTTTGGATTTGTTTTTTTAAAACTTCATCTAATTTAATGTCACAAATATTTTAAATTTTTTTATATGTTAGAAATGGACTCCTGAGTGCAACAGTGAAAGCGCTAATAGAGCTTCTGCTGCAAATTTAGCAAGAGGGTTGGATCTCAGATCCTCTGGAGCTTTGAGATGGCATGTCTCCAAGTTCACAGGGTATTTCCTTCAATCTCAAGGATGGTCCCTGCTTTAAATTACTCATGCTCTTTTGTACAGACATGTTAACAGATGAGTTGCACAAGAACAACAGAAAGTTTGAGATTTTAGATCATTTGCCAGGTGAGATTCCAGTAAGGTTTTACAGGAACATAACACCTGAAAAAGTCATCCTCTGCATTATCATTACACTTAATTAGAGCAACGCCCGTGTGCCCCACCCCAGGTGGGATTACAGATTGTTTGGGACTGGGAATATAGAACGATGGTGCTACATGTTGGGTGCATGAGTTTAGTGTGCTACATCTAGAGTAGAGGAAAGGAAATACTGTCATCGGTATTCACTGATGGGTAATGACTCTAGGAAAAGATTCTGTTCAAGTTGGTATTAAGTGTTTAGCTGTGTTTACTCCATTTGCCTATGAATTTACCTGGTGTTTACACAGTATTGCAAAAACATGAATCGCCCAACATTTGGCTGGAGGCTCCTTTCAGAGCTGGGAACTAGAGTGTCATCAAGCACTATCCAGTGGCTATCCAGTATTTTTATTGCAGAAACACAATAGTGATGGATATTATGTTTTCTTCAGTTTAATGATGGCAAACCAGTCAGACTGAAACCTTCCTCTCAAAAACTGCACATCTGTTTCCCTTGAGGAAAACAGATTATCCATGTGTCATTGATACTGGCATGTTTATGGCACACTGCAGTGTTTCTCCTGCTGTTCAGTTAAGCTCACCAGTATGTGCACACAGTAGCACATTCACTGCAATACAGTGTTTATTAAGCACTGTAATGCTACTGTTTGATTTCTTTTATTCCTTTTGTGATCGGAATCGTTTGGGGTAAGCAAAATAAATGAAAAAAAATTTAGGAAATTGTGGACTGAGTAATAAAATTAATGATCTCTATTTGCTGAACATACCACTTCCCTTCAGAGAAATCTGTTTCCCCAAGGAACCAAAAGGAAAATGTCCTCCTTGGTTTTATTTTCTTTGATAATTCTGTGATGACGTTTTAGTGATCAGATTATTTTTAATTCCAAGAGTACCCCAGTTTGTCTGCACAGTTGAAAGATACTATCCATGTACCCTCTCAATAATCTTGTGGTACCAGAAGAGCACTGGGGCTGACGCATCAGAACTCTCAGAACAAGGACATATTTTAATTTCCGTATGGGCATCATCTGTAGTAGCAAAGCCAAAATGGAAAGTAATAGTAAAGGATACTGGCTTTGAGTTTAGAAACTCCAGTTTGACCTTTACAGGTTCTTCTCTTCCAGAGTGTCAGGAGCAAAACCTCCATTTAACAGTTTGCTGGACACAACAACCTTTTCCACCTAAACATTGCCACTGAGTAACTGGGATGTTAGTCAACATGCTGTGTCTTACGGCCCTTCTCTCATTTTTCTGAAATCTGTTGATATTGTTTAAAGCCAAGTGATGTATCCTGATGCATGAAGTACACTCTGCACTGTCTGCGTATTCTCTCTTGCCTGGGGCAGGAGGGTGGGGTGTTTTTATGTGCCTAACCACTAACTGCTGCAGAAAGTTTTTAAATCCTACCCACTTCAGCATCAGCCTAGGGCTCTGTTTTTGCTGGCTGCAATTCACTTCTCAGAAAGATGTTCTGACTTGCCTATAGCCATGTAAATATACCAAGGAAAGGACTTTATAGACCAGATTCCCGGAGTAGAACCAGTTTACTACGACAAAACCTGTCCTTGGGAGATGGATTCTGCTCTGATAATGGTGCAAATGCCCAGTAACTAGAAGTGAAGTCTCTAGAATGACATCAGCATAAGCTAAAGCAAAAGTAAATGTTTTTGCCTTTTCTGCTTTACATCTGTGGCTTGCAATTTTCAAGGTACCTGTCTTGAAAAGAAAAACTGCCTGGATTTATTGTAGCTGAGGGGCACAGCAATTTGCCATTACAAAAGGTAATGTAAGAGCCAGGCGAGATGGACAGCGTAGTTCTCACTGTGTGTGAATAACCGAGTGGGTGAGGCACAGTGCTAATAAAAGGGGTCGTCGGCATAGGATTGTCTTTTATTTCTGTGTCTAGGATTTTCTCTGACATAGCAAGCCGAAGATTACAGTTTGAGGTCTTTATGATAGACTGTAGCAGACAAAGAAAACAACAGACCTTCATTGTTGTTGTCTTTGCTGGAGAACTGATTGATCATTATTTTAAGAAAATTCAAGCCTTTTAAATCCAGGCCCTTGCCCAAACTAGTCCCTGGTACAGCTTTTGTCGTCTCTGATGATCCGAGCATGTTTTTGTGTTAAAAGTATTTGAATTGTAACTTGAAGAGTTGTTTCATTTTCCTACATACCTGATAGAAGAGTTCACTCCATGCTGTGTGCACATAACTCTTGGGTTGCTCACCTTTATCTGTACTACTGGAATTGGTGAAGCTGACAAAGTAAATGTGGTTTATCTGCAAGTGCAGATGAGCTGATTTGAGCAGTTACCCGTAGTCTGGAGGCCTTGGTGGGACCCAGAGGATTAAACTGGGGTACCAAACAAGTCATCCAGTGAGCAGGTAAGCACAGTTGGAGACTTCTCCTTCTTCTGGGGGTTTCCCTGTTGCTCTGAGTGCAGACATGAGTGAGTAGTGTCTATCATCACCTCAGCAGCACCACTGGTTATTTTTTTGGTTTAGAACAAATAACCATTCTACTGAGCACACCCTACCAAACTGCAACATCAGCAGGCAAGGTCTAAAAAGACACTTCCGCCCTGAAAACAAATTAGGTCATTTACCTGAGGCTAGAGAAAGCCTTATAAAGTAAAAATTTAGAAGTATTTTCCTAAGGATGAAATATTAAAGTGTTCATGGCAGTTTTCCATCTCTTGATATTGCTGAGAATAAAGTAATATCTAGAGGGCTGAGATTTCAGTGTGGCAATGTTGTCAGGCAAGGACACTGATGTGAGAGCTGCCTTAAAGCTTTCTCCTGGTTTCCATGCAGTTAATAACAGATGTAACATTTCAAGTGTGCATGATTGTTGTGAGATGGGGGATATGTCTGTGTATTACTTGTGCAAACCAAATCACATGTCTAAGGACAGCTGCCTCAGAATTGTGAGGCTGGAAATTTGCCGAAATTTGTGAACAGATATGAAACTGTCGCTTATTAAAGGCTGAGGCAAATTCTTAAAAGTCAAAAGATTTAAGGTACTCAAAAACAATGGGAACTCAATAAATACTCTTATCATCCCCTCCTCCCAAAATACTCAGCTAAAGGGAAGACAACAAGAATGTCTTTGGTGCCATTTCCTTTAACAGGTAAAAATGTGCAGTGAAGCTTTTTTAACTTTTCCTTGTTTCTTGAGTGAAATATGCTGTTTATGCCAGCTATGGCTCATTAAAAACTAATTTTTTCAGTTTTTATGACCTATATTGCTTTTGTTCCAATTATTTCCAAAGCAATTTCAGTTCAAATTTTGTAATCATATTCCTATCTGAAATGACTGTGCTTTGAGTCTCTTTCTCTACATAGACATACTGAAAGCTTTACTGGTGAGTGTGTAATATTTTCTTAAAACCTCAGTGGGTTCAAGTGATTACTCTTATGTTATTTTTACTGTTGTTGTGTTGTCTTCCTGCAGAAGGGCAGCTTAGCCCTTGTGACATTTGAAGTCATTGAGAAAGTTCCTGCTGAACTGAAGGGAAGCAGAACTCTGCTATCCTGATGGAAGTTAGTGGAAGTGTGGCATATGGAGGCAGCTAATGGTGTTATTTCACGTGGTGCTGAGGATACTGGAATTGCAGCTGACTGCATTACTGTATGTGTTTCACACTGTGTGGGAAAGCAACCAGTTTCCCTTTCGACACATTAAGGCAACCGTATTTTGGGTGAGAACATTTGTCTTGAGTGGAGTGCAGGAACACTGAACTGATGCTAAGTGAACCAAGTTAACGAATGCCACCTGCTTTAACTGATGGGATGTTTTCCCATCAGTAGCCCATGTAGCTTTAAGTCTGTCCTAGCTACAGCGACCTCCACCACTCATATCAACAGACACTGAACAAACTCTCTTTGTCATCAACCTCTTTAATGACAGCCATGCCATACCATATTACATGACACTGCTGAAAACAGAAATCTTGCAGTTCATTCACAGCTGAAAGAGTTATTCTGGTTCTGATGTTTTAAAGTTTAGTGCATTTTTTTCCTTGAGTTAATTACAAGCATTTCATGGTAACATATGCCAGAATAAGCTATTTCATCACTGTTAAATGCATGGTGGTAACTCAACACATGGGTATGCACTGACAAGTTTTCTCTTGAAAGACTCCTCAGGATTTAGATCAGCAGATAGATCACTCTTAAATTTTACATGGTGTATACCCTGCCTGTTCTTAAGACTGTGAAACTGGGCATGAATAGCCTTAAAACTGTCCATATGATGTCTGGATAGGAAGCCTTATGTGGGATTCATTTTTCTAGGATCAACAGGGCACGTATGGGTGTACACTACTTAATCACGCGTGACATATGGGTGCAAAGATTAATCGAGAATATCATCACCTACTCCCTACAGTTTACTCTGTTTGGTGACATGTTTCTTTTCCATCTCAGTGAAGAATTCTGGGTCAGAAGTTTTTTTCCTTAAAGCAGGATTCTAACTGTCTAAAATCAAGCCTAGAAGCTGTGAAACTCTCTCTGGTTTAGCACTTCCTAGTCCTAAAGTTTTCTCTCAAACCTAGAAACATGCTTTCTCACAAATACCACTATGATGCAAGACTATTTGTCCCTGACAGTTCCTGAATACTTGACACAGACATATTCTGTGAATATTGCACATCCACACAATGCTCAGTAAACAATTCTCTTGTATTGGATCATACACTTGCTTATTGTTGTTTATGTGTTGGGAACTGTACATCCCAATTTTTTATTGTACACTTGACTTGTATTGCTTCTAGATGCTGGTCTTTTTTTACTAGCTTGTTATTGTATCATTGTGCAAACACTATGCATTTGTTTTAGGAAAAGCTGAAGGATTCCACTTACACTGCAAATAGCTACAGTAAAGTAAACAGAACAGAAGTAGGAGCCTGTAACTCTAATAGCCCCTTTAACACCAGCCCAGCCATGGTTCACTGCCCTCCCACCTGTGAGCTGATTGCTCTTGACTCTGGCAATTGCTTACTCTCTGTTTCCATTCTGTCTTATTCCCACTTGGTCTCTGTCTGCCTAAGTTTTCATTATAATATTTTATGCACATGTATTGGCTTGCTGATTTCTTTATGTTTTGCTTGATTGCATACACTTGGCATGTGTCAGCTACCACAGATGCTGTTCTGTCTGCTACATTTTGGGTGCTCAAATAGAGGGGATTGAACCTCTCTTTATGGATGAGGTTGGGGATATATGTGTGTATCAATGTCTCACTGTGCATTAGGTATTGGGCATGGCTTTTTATTGGCAAATTAATTTGCTTCTAGACCTATTAAGAACACCAGTTTCCAATACACACTGTTCATGCTTGCACTGTTAAGGAAATACCTTATGAAACTATAAGTTAAACACTGCCTGTTGGTCAGGTAGATAAGGTTCACAACAGTTTGGCACTGGTTGTCCTTCATTAGCAAAATTTCGTAGTGTTTACCTGCAGTTACAAATTTAAAGACATTTGCAAAACTGCCAGATTTATCATCAAAACAGTAATTAACTGAAATGTCATGCAATTAAACCAGACTAGCATGTGTTTGACAGCCTTGGGCAACACTAGAAATGAAGTCTCCAGCTCAGCACAGTACTTAAATATGCACGTAGCTTTAAGCACGTGGGAACTCCCTGTGAAGGCTGGAGGTAGTTCCCAGTGATTGGAGGTCTTGGAAACTCAGTGTCTGAGGAAAGCTTCAGGAGCAGGAAAAGCTTCATTTGGTGTTGAAAACCCTAATGGCATATGTGACAACAGCATTCAAATACAAGAAAGGTGACAGCAAGAAAAGAGATGAATTACACTGAAAAGGGAAGAGAGGGAGTGATTGTCAACTCAAGGTACTTGTTTGGAACTTCAAGACATTTTTTAACAGCAAGTATGGGAGATATGGAGCAGATCACATCAGGAGGCTCTGAAACCTCATGGAAAATTTCAGAAGTGTTTTAAAGAAAAATTTGTGAAGAATAAGTATTGTGGAGGTAGGCTTTGGACAGAGAAATGGATAAGATACCTAATTGAAGGCCTTTTCAGCCTTATTTTCTATAGTTGTATCATTTTATGTGCTTAAAATTACACATGTACATAAAAGTAAGTGTATAAGACTCTCACAGTGTTATTCTTTACAGGCTTAGACAAATGCTGTTCAGACAGAAGTTGGAGCCATGGATCAGTGCTCTTATTGGGCCTCATCTTTCAAAATGAAATGGATTCAGTGAACTCAGTGTACTGAACTCCAAAAAATACAAGGACTTGTTAGTGAGGGTTCTTCAGATCACCACCTATACTCTGTTTTATCCATTAGTTTTATATTGCGATTGTGCCTAACAGAACGATTTCTTATTAGAAATTTTAATATTTGGGGGAGGAGGTGTAAATATTTTGTTCTTAACTCTTTAATTTATGCTGAAAACTAAAAATATCTCTAAGCGTTGTAGTTACAAAGCCTTCAGCTGACAACTTAAATCATGGATGTTATTAAAGTAGAATCCAAAAAGCACTGGATAAGGAAGGCAGCCACCATACCATGCATCTGGCAACCCTGTGATAACAATAAAAATACCCAAAAATCTCCATACCAGCAGGAACATCTGAAATACATAACATATGGAGTGAGGATGAGCCCAGAATGCCTTGATTATAATAAAAGAAAGCTGTGTATTATCACAGGTCTCACAAGACGAACTTCTGATGGAAGCAAATTAATGAGAATCTGGATGGCTGTGAAATGAAAAGTTTGAGTAACAACTAAGTTTCCAGCCACTTGTCTTGCTGAGAAGAAATGACAAACAACAGACCTGGCTTTTGGAAAAGGCAGTACTTTTGTGCTTTGGATAAGAAACAGGATTTTTCAAGCAAAGACATGAAAATAGAGATGGCACAGTCAGAAGGTTCAGAGCCAAGTCAGAAAACCTGCCAGAAACTGGAAGCAGAGGCAACTTAAATAGCTTGGATCCAGGTTTTGGGTGTTCATTTGCAAATGTTTTTCTCAGAACTATTTAGAAAAAATAATCTGCTAGTCTGAAGTCAGTGATCAAGTCCTGAAATGGAAAGCTTCCTTTTTCACCAGGGTTCTGCCCTTGCAGCTGAGAGGCTGGAGCACAGAGTACTTACCATCATGCCATGTTTCATCCTTTTGCTTTTGATTTTAAGTACCTTCTTGGTACTGGAGAAAAGCTGGTTTGTAAAATGAGATCCTCTTATAGGTGACATTTTATGAAGGAGTATAGAATCACTGCTGTTCCTGACTAGGAGAGCAAGGAGTAAAAGAGTCACTTGGAGCTTGGGAACCAGATTATGTAGAGGCTTTCCCAGTAAAGCCAGCTGCTGCTCATTATGTTTCTCTGAATATTCCTTGCTTATATCTTTGTTGTTTTGCTCATTGCAACTGAAATAGTAATGCTCATGTTTAGCAAAAATGGTGAGCTATTCCATGAAAAACCCTTTTGTGCAAGGCAGTGTGACCCTCAGCCAGCTTGGGATCATCAAGAGAAATGGCTGAAAGAAGTCAGCAGGTAAAATAAAGAAGTGTTCCTGCCTAACTCCACAGAATTGAGTCTTCCTGAAAAGAAAAGACATCTCCATCAGCTCTGGCATATTGGAGAGCTGGTCCTACAGTTGTCACCTTAACATTGTCATTTTAATCACAAGAAAAAGAGTGACAGCTCAGTTAAATGAATTGTGATAGATGCAGCAACTTAGGATTGTCTGAGTTCTAACTACACGTGAGCTAACTGTAAGACTGCCACGCATGAAAGAGCTGCATGATTTCTATAAGAATAATATTAGCTATTATTATTATTGTTACGTTGTTATTACTACTCCTTTTACTACTACTACACCAGCAATCATGGGTAGATATTCCAGAGACTGCACAGTCGAGAAGATAAGGATTTGAGATGACGTAATTATGGCATTCTAGTACCTGAAGGGAGTCCATAAGAAAACTGGAGAGGGAATTTCAACAAGGGCGGGTAGTGACAGGACAAGAGCTGAATGGTTTCAAACTGAAGGAGGGCAGGCTTAGATCAGATGTGAGGAAGAAATTCTTTACTGTGAGGCTGGTGAAGCCCTGGCACAGGTTGCCCAGAGAAGTTGTGGATGCCCCATCCCTGGAAGTGTTCAAGGCCAGGTTGGATGGGATTCTGAGCAACCTGGTTTAGTGAGAGGGGTCCGTGCCCGTGACAGGGGTCTGGAACTAGATGGTCTTTAAGGTCTCTTCCAACCCAAAGCATTCTGTGATTCTATGATTCTACCTCAGTGTTCTTACAAGGCAGAAATAAATAATAATAAAGGGCTCATACTTACCTGTTCTGTTCCCTTTTGGGTCACAAATCTTCTCTGTTTATTCTTGAACACACAGTTTTGGGTTGGAATTAGCATATCACTTGTGGTTTGTATGGCAAAGGTGTGTCTGGCTAGAGATTTGCTTGCAGAAGCATGATCTCTAATGAAAAGTGAGAAACTTGGAGAGTTTCCCGTTCTGAGGGAATGGGAGCATAAACAAAATAACCATGAATGGTGCTGAAAACTGCTTTAAACCCACTTGAGAAGAAAGCTGCAAACTAAAAGAAGTCCTAGATTAAAGGACAGTGAGAGATCATAAAAAAAAGATTGAAAAACACTTGTTAATGAGCTGTAAGCCATGACTTTTTGCTTCTATAATATTGCTCAAATATTTACTTTTATTCTAACTGTTGATAAATGGTGTGTCTCTAACTGCATTGTAACTCCAGCCACAGTTTCCAGCTTTTACACTGGTCTGTTCTTAACTTACTCCGTCAAGGCAAAAAAGAAAGTGTGAGGTCTGGCTTATTTTAACCCTTGTATCTGTTTTTTTCCAAATGATTTCTGGAGGGAGGTGTTGAGTCTGTGTTGTGACTGTTCTCTGGGGATCTGATCTGTTCTCTTTCTGTGGGAACATTGGTATGGTCAGGAATTCTGTGCCAGGGTGACGGATGTAGATGAGAAACTTGATCAAGATTATTGAAGTGCTGCATGTCAAAAGAGAAGGAAGTCCACATATGCTATAATATTAACACAACAAGATACAGGTGAAAGACACTGTGAAAGAGATAAATAATTACTATTTATAAAAATCCATATTTAACAGTGGAATTTGAGAAAGATAGACCTTGCACATTTTGGCCAAGATTGTAAAAATAAATCCCAGTGCAGAGAAACAGCAGATTCCAATTTCAGTCTGTGCCAACTTCCTCATGAACAGAGCAAAGATCTGTGTTATCTCCAGAATAACCATTAGGGAGAAGGCAGCGTGCTGCAGACACTTTACTCTCTCCAAACTTTTCCAATGACCAGTTGAAAAAAGAAAGACCACTATGCTTTCTGCAAACATCATAGAAAGGAGTCTTTTTGTAAACAACCAATTCACCCTAAAAGTCAAGACAGAAGTATGTTCTGGTGAAGACACCTATAACTTCCCTATGGAAATAGAGGCACAGTGGAAGTACTAAATTAAAAAAACTCACACAGCTCTGTTTCACTGTGAATTGAAATAACAGCTTCCCTCCTACGACCACAAAACGTAGAAATTAATTAATTCCCATAACTACTTGCTAAAAAGAGAAGATGAGAAAAATTTTTGAAAGGAGAAAGACGACTGTTAATCTCTGTCTTGAGGAGGATATTGAGGAATTCTTGAAGACTGGAAGAGGTAGGAAAGTGTTGGAAACATTAATTTCGATAATTAGAGCAATGTTTCCACAGAAGAGACAACTGGAGAAATGAGAGCTGCTGTCTCAATGAGATTGACTCATTCTTTACTTCAGTCATTTTTGCAGTGTGAGAGAGAAGGGTCCCCAACCTCAGTACTGACAACACAACAAAGCTTCCAGCTGCCATGTGAGGTGTGTTCTGGAGAGTGATTTTACCAAGAGTCTCATGTCCCATCTTGTGCTTGCAGTCCTGCAGGAGATCAGCAGTCTTCTAGTCACGTGTATCGGATAATAATATTTTATGCCTCTGGAATGTATCCTCTAATAAAGGAGTGCCATTTAAATTGGGACTTTGCAAGCCTGCACATGGCAGGTTGAGCCTGTGTGCCCCAAGGAAAAGGAGGTGTAGCATGATAGCAACCAAGAAGAAGGATTCAAGCCTTTCTGAGGACCAGTTCAATAAATAAATAGCAGTAGAAATAGGAATAAAAGCAGTTTCAGACACCTTCTTGCCACAAACAGTTAGAACAAGTTCTGTGTTGCCCTCAGAACCAAAATAAGATCCAGATTGCTCTTTTATTGTGTGTTGTGAATCCAGATCTAAACAAATGCAACAGGAACAAGCCCAATCCAGGTTTATGCTAATGGAAACCAGTCTCTCGATTTAAAACTCTTTTGCAATACTCAGATAAGCATATGTTCGAAAATTGATTTATGGTTGTGAAGAACCCAGGAGAACAAAAAGCTGGTGTGAGCTGAAATGCCCATCCCTAATTATAACAGCAATCTGTACTGTGATGAATTCCAATCCATGATAAATCCCTAATGATCAGTGGCAATAAACAGGGCTTACAGCAGAGCATGTTCCCTTAGAGGGAACACCTCAGTAGCCCAGCAGGGACTTTTCATTCTATTGTTTACATTGGCAATGAAAAGTGAGCACCACCCTGAAATGCTTGAGAGCCTAATCACAGGAAGTACCTTCCTAGCAAAGAAGGAGAAGGATCATGGACAGGGACCATCTCTGGACAGAAATCTTGTAGAACTCTGCAGTCTTACATTCTAAGTCTGACTCAGGAAATTTGCTGAATGGCCTCAGTCTTATTCCTGGGGGATAGCTAGGACTTCCCAGGATACACAGAGCAATTCTGTTCTAATGTTTTATACAAACCCTCTTTTTTTTTCCCCCTCACAAACTTTGCTACCTAAGCCTGACAATTCCCTCAAAAATCTCATTATTTTAAAGAAAGCATTTTCTGAAAGCCCCTTCAGCCCAGGACAGACTGTCTAATCTCATGGTTGGAGAGAACAATGTGAAAATCACAGGTTTAAACCACTGTACAGGTGTTTACATGTTCCAAGTGACTATATTCACCACTGGGATGGCCTTCTCTCTCTTCTTCACAAAAAATCAGAGTGTTTTGATTTCATTTTGACATAGGTTTCAGACTAAGGTTGCAGTTCAACTCTCCCTGCACCAACAGGCCTGGTGCTTTCTTCACCTATTCCCCAGCAATGATCCCAAGTGCTTGGCCGGGTTCCTTGGACTGGATATGAGCTGTGGGCTTTAATCACAATCTTATGTTTAATTTCATTCTCAGTGCTCAGATACTTCCAGGAGATATCCTTGTTCTATGCACAAACCCACCTGAGTGACACAGCAACAGTGGCACTTTTGTTCCTAAAGACTCCTGGGTTGTGAAATAATCCTTGATCCAAAACTGACCCTTTGAAACTTAGCAGGGAAAAGGGCTTGCAGGGTAGGAATGCATAGGGCTGGGAAAGGGGAAAGCAAAAGAAAACTGCTCTCAGAGACCCTTCAGGCACCATCCCCTTTTGCCTGCCTTTAGCATTTGCCTTTCTGCTAATGAGAATCCCTCTCTGTATAGGAGGTGAGTTGCTACAAGCTGTAGCTGAGCCCGCCAGAGATTTTTCATCAGGATTCTTTTGCCAATATGTGTTTTGAATTTTCTGTCAAGATTGCAGACAGAAATCATGCTTATTTGCCAACACCCATAATTTTCTGAGGCAGATCTCCAAGATAAGCAGAGCTTTTGTCCAGCTTTTGCCTCCAGCTTTTGTCCTGTATGCAGTGTTGCACTGCAATTCTCCTTGTGTTTCTTTTTGTAATGGTGCTTAAACTTGCAGGCTTTGGACTGGCACAGGTAGAACTGGTAGAATTGTTTATTTGTTTGAAATACTAATTGCTTGAAATTTCAACCATGGAGAAACCATGCTGGTGAGCTGTTCACAAATCATATCTTATTTTCTTTGGCGCTGCGAGAAAGATGGGGTTTTTTTAGTGTTTTGGGTTTTTTTTTCCATGGTGCCAGTTTTTTGTAAACAGCCTGCTTTGAATTTTCTCCACTATGTATATTGGCAGCACCACAGCCAGGTTGTCTGGCGTTGGTTGTGTCCCTTTGCTGTCTGCCTGAAACATTTGATATGTTAGGTTAACACACATAGTTTTTGTCTAGAAGGCACTGGTGCTAAAACTGTTTTAAGGGTTCACAGATGGGCTTTCAAACAGGCAGGAGTTTTCTAAAAGCCAGGGGATAGGAAATTATTTGATTCCTTGAATGCAAGTTGCATTCTATGGTAAGTAAAATAGTCAAGGACTGGTTCCCTTTGACCAAGCGGATTGAGCAATGGGCTCATTGGGAATAACTATCAGCATCAAACGAGAGACTCAGTCCAGCTCATAGCTGTGCTGCCCTATGCAGCACGTGAGCAGAAAACTCTTCACAGCCCTGTTCCCTGGCAGATGCTGTGGTGTGCTGGACAGCTGGGGTAGCTCCCTAATTTCTATGGGGATGGTGGAGTGGGGTTGGAGAGAGAGGGAGGGAGAGATGACAGTAGGTCACCTTTGCACACAGGTCTGTTTACATCTGCCATTAGAGGTGAGTGTGACATAGGTGATGTCTCCTGGCTCTGCCAGCCAGCGCTTGCTGTGCAGCCTGACCTGTACTGAGATGTAAAATATACCAGAGCATCAATATGCATAAAAAGCAGCATGGAGGACAGGGGGGCTTGAAGACATCACAGGTGTGTTTTGTTTGGATCTGTCTGTCACCAAAACTTACGTTATCAGGAGCAGTCCCAGACACACGGGACAATGCACGTATCCATCCCCAGCCCTTGGACTGGGCTGCTTGCTATTCACTCTAAGGCAGTTGTATTGCAGAGCACCGTGACAGCACCGGGGCCCTGGTGTCTGTACAGACTTGTCTTTGAGTAGAGGTACACAGCTGTCTGCTTCTGCTGAAAACACCCACTCCTCCTGTCTACACGGTGATAATAAGAGCAGCAAGCCCAAGTCTTCAGCCACTTCCTCCCAGTTGCTGTGCCCCACCAGAACCGTCCAACCCCACCTCTCTGGGCCAGTAGAATTCAGTTTGTCCTACACGGTTGAGGATCTGTGTTTTGTAATGCTCCATAATATGAAGCTATGGCTTTATTATAAATATTTTATTTATTATTTGCCCTCAGAAGCTGTGTGGAATGCTATATAAACCCAGGAGAGAGGAAAGGCAGTCCTTAGCTGTAAAATCTTTGTATTAATGAGTACAAACCACCAAGACTGTTGATCACTAAGTATCCTGGGACCTGAGAGATGGAGTTAGCAATGGTTTTTTGCATCCTGACATTACTCACCTCCCTGCACCCCAGAAAAGATGATCACTTCCCAACAAGGCTTTTATTTATGCCCGAGGTTACTCACGGTGAGTTTCCCAAGTGATGTGCAAACCATGGACTCAGGGCATTGAGTCAAGGAGGTGACTCAAGAGGCTCTGGTTGGTTCAATGGCTGCCTGGCTGCCTTGTATAAAACTAAGGCATGGAGGGAACTACAGTTGCTACACAGAAATAGGTGTGGCTTCTTCCCTGTGCAAACCATCCTTGTGTGGGCCTGCACTATTCCAATCAGCTTCTTGGTTGATTCACGAGTTGTGTAATTTATGTGTCAATCAAGACAGAATTATCAGACCAATGTGCACCTTATTCTGTGCTCCACAGCTTCCTTTAAAGCTGAAGATGGCAAGTTACCATAACTTGTCCGCTTCTAAACCATGAACACACCTTAAGCTTTTAGAGAATGGCTGTGATAAAACAAGCTGGTTCAGCTTTGAGAACCTTCATCTTTGGACTCCCCTTACAGTAAGAAGTGATTCAGATGTGCTGTAGCACAGGTCACCTCCAGGAGCAATGCATGTGCAGGGTAGAGTTCTGCTTCATCTTCTCAACCTTTTCAGTGTCATCATCAGGTCTCGTAAACTCTTGGAGCATCTTTCAGCAGGAAAATGGTGCTGTCTTCAACTGTGATTCGATGTCTCTGAATGCCAGACTGAGGCATCGACTGAAAGCTCAATGTCTCTGCAGCTTCTTCTTGTGCTGGGAGCAGGAAAAGCAGTAAACTCTGCATCTGGTAGAACATTCCCAGGTAGACCCAACAGGAGTGTATCTCTACCTCAACAGACTTCTACAGCTTCTACAAGCAAAATAAAGCAGGACAGATGGGGGATGGGAGGGTGGTGATTGTTACTCCAAGAGGAGCTCACGGTGCCTCCCCTGCTCTAACCACCAGTCCACACATCACTGTTGGTGCAGGAGTGGCAGCTGATGACCTGAAGCTGGGTCTACTGCAGTTCTTTGCACTGTACCATTAGACACCTGATTTTCAGTGACTTTGAGTATCTGAGGCAATCACTGCCTTCAGTAAAAGGTGAAGAAGCTCAGGACCTCTCTAAATTATGTCCTTGATGTTGACACTTGCCCAGTAGGGACCTAAGTGAACTAACCAATGTGTTTCAGCAGGCAGCACTCTCAACTCCATCTTCCCTTTTGTGTTAAATGTGAAGTGAGTTCTCAAGAGGTTCTCAAAATGTGATTTATTTTCAGTTTCCTTTTAAACCACCTTCATGTTATACCCTACCTCCACCTTCTTTAACTTTTCAGTGAGAAATTGGCAAAATGACTCATGAAGAGATGCTCCTTGAGCACTTTGTTCTTAATAAACATTAAACCAGGATCTTTGTCACAACATTGCAGGGATTAAAATACTGTAATTTTCTTATTTTATCAAGATTGTGATGGCTTCATTTTGTTTGTACATAAAGAAAACTGGTAGACAGAGGTAAAGGAGGATGGAAATTTCTCCAATCCTGAGAACTTTGTCTGAAAATGTGAGGTCCTGTCTCTTGCTCCAGTGAAGTGTGTCTGCCATTCCAGTAAGTCTCCCTCATACTGATAGATTTTACAAAGCTAGAATAGCCCAGTGCATTCAATGCTGTCTCTCCTTGAACAACTTGTGTGTCTGAAGCACACACTGGATTGTGCTAAAAGTGAATGTAAAATAAGATTAATAAAGTGCAGGTTTTAGTGCAGTTGATGATAAGAGGGACAGTTTTATGTCATGTTCAAAGAGCATGAAGTTCAGAAGCTAAAGCCACTTTTATCCTTTTGGTCAGGGCTTAAAGCCAAGTGCACTTTGACCAGGTCTCAGGCTGAGTTCTACACCTCTTAAGGACTTAATTACCACATGCAGCTTGTTTAGGCAACTAAGTGTTCTTTGATTAGTGTTCCAAAAGCAGAGTAATAGATGCTTCCTGCATGCAGGGAAGAAATTAGGCTGCCTAAATACGTGTCTGACTGAAGATAAATATAAATACAAGGTCTGGGACTTAGGAGATGCATTGGTCAATTCTGAAGAAGTCTTGATCTCCATCAAAAACACAGGGCATAGCCTTTGGAGTGGAATGCAATGCTGTAGAGCAGCCATGTCCCTACACACCTTTGGAAATTTCCAATATGGAATTTATTAGGGCACCATCTTGACAGTACAAGACTACACCCCCTCAAAAGGTCTGGGCAAAAATCCACATGAAGTGTTAAGTTCTTTCCTATTCAGAGGAACAAATCTGTCAAAATCTGTGTAGGGTGAGAAGAGCCAAGGTGAACCCTGATTCTTACAAAGCACAGGGCACTGAATGGCACTGTTATGTTAAGTAGGAAGAAAAATCTTAACACAAGGTATGGGTAAGCTATAAAAATCTTTGCTGTAGGACACTGTACATACTAAAATGTACAGATTAAAAAACTAATTGGACAAATTATTGAAAAACCACTTGTCAGCAAATGACTGCAGTGCTGTCGCTTTTGACTCTGTAAACTGGAAAGTATCTGCATGTATTTGTCCTGTTCACCTGGTGTTCCCAGGGCTATTACAATTAGAAAGCAGGGTCATGAGCTAGATGGAGGTTTGCTTTGACCCACCATGGCTGCACTTCTGCTTCCATCTTGACCCAGTGAGAAGTTTGCAGGTAGTATACATTAGAAGAAATTTTGTTTCTTACTTAGTTTGGTGCATTTTTTTATTTATTAATATTGCTATCTTCTGAATAGAGATAAATATCTATGGTGTTGGCAAAACACTTCAGATCACTGACTTGAGTTGTTTTCAGCCAGTCTGTAGTAGCTGGTAGTTCAGCCCATTGTATTTGCAAGCAGCAGAACATGCTTAGCTTGCAGGCAGCTTTGCAGTGGCATCAGCAGGTGCTGTGTAATTTCCTGCAAGAAAATGCCCAAACAGATCTCAGATCATGTATCAGAATGTACTGCTATACATGTTCATGTTCACTGACATCAGCCTTTATACCTTTGTCTGGGATCTTAATAGTTAATCTACCTGAGCAAATAGGAAGGTGCATTTTTTCTTTCAATGAAGTTTGATTCCTGGAGGCAGATCTTTTTTTCAGTGAGTGTCAGATAATTTGAAGGGTAGGGTGAGGCAGGAAACCACGACACGCCTTTGTTGGGACTTGTATAAGAGCACGGGAATAGAAAAGCAGAAGAAGAGAGAGAATAATACAGGATAAATAAAGAAGAGGTGAACATTTTTGGATGATCACTCTGGTTCCACACGCCTTTGGAAGGACATGATATAAAGTGTAGGTGGCAAATTTTTGGTAGAAGGGAAGCAGTTGAGAAGAAAAAAAGATTTACATTTCAGTAACCAAAGCACTCCAGGTAAGTTACAATACTAAAAAAAAAAAAAAGGGCAGAAAAAGTTATCCTTTATTTTCTGTCTTCCAGATTCCTTTAAGAACAAGGCTGAATTTTCAGGCAGGATAAAGGAGGTGTTACGTTTTTCTGTGGGGAATACAATATAAAAACAAGTTTGCATAAGGGCTGGGTCATTTTGGGTTTCTGTTTGTCAGTGAATACTACTCTTTTGAAGTGAGTATCAGGTGAAAGGAGTTTAGCTGCTGGGAGAAACAATGTGAAGCCAAGTTATAGGTACATTTTTAATGCATTTTGTGAAACTACCACAAAATAGATAAAGTTTAGCTGAATGTTCCATAAGGGTACCAGCACGATGAAATGCAGATCATCTGTTGGCTGTTTTTAAAACTGAGCAGATCTGAAATGAGCTGGAGGAGTAGTGATTGTAAATTGGAGCTTCAGATGGTGAGTGCAGGGTGTAATATTAAGGAATTAATAGTCCTGAGAATGCCTAGAACTGCTTGTGAGTGAAAGTTTGTGTTGCCGTGGACAAAGTTTGCTTTGTCTCAAAGAAGTGGGTTTAATATCAGCAGTAACTCACTGATCATGTACTTCGTGCTGTATTCTTGTCATAGAGGATTATGAGGCGTTTTGGTCACAGTAAGTCAGAAAAGTGTGATTTGAGATTCAGTTTGAATCCTTTCTACAACAGGTCCAGCAATTTGAACATAGTGGCATAAAGTAAAAGATTTGCCTTTCCCTGTCTTCAGACTGACTTGAGTGACTTTAGGGACATTACTTGTCTGTCTGTGACTAGTTGTTTCATTTGTGAAACGGTGACAGCAGATCTTTCCTGTTCTGCAAAAACTTTTTTCATTAATACCAGATTGTCTCCTTTTCTGTGCCAGAGCCAAGAAGCTTGTGCAGGTCAGAATGGCCTATTTCTTTTTGAGCAGCACAGTTAAGAAGGGATGGTGAGGACACATTTTTAAAAGGAAGGTGTCTGGCAGAGTGAGGTCTGGGCAACGCTGTTGCTTGTGCTCTGAGATGTGAGCACATACTGGTGTCAAAGAAGCCAGGACAGGTTGTGGGCAGGGCAGACTTTGGTTCCTACAGCATGTCCAAGCTTTGGCTGGACATCTAACCTGCTTCCCTGGCATTTGCATCATTTCAGCCTACAAAATGAGCAGATTTGGAAGTATGATTAGTATGATTTGGTTTATTCAATTCTGACTGTGTTGGTTTTGGTAAAATGACTTGAAAGCCACAGCTTTTAGAACAGAACAAGATCAAATTCCTAGTCTGTGAGGTGAAAGACATAAGGGATCATTTTTTAACCAGTTCTTTTAGTTTCAGGCCAGTGGCACCTGAAAGGCTTGGTTAAGAGGAAGGGGCACCCTGAAAGACATGTGATATGATGGGAGACATAGTCAGTGGTATAATTTGGAGGCATCTGCTGAGTGTCAGAGTATTCATGATCAAAAGGTTTTGCTGACACTAAATATTATTAATCTCAGCACCTACATGTGCCTCTTTCTCCTAATGGAATGTCTCACAGCAGGAACCTCTGGAGAGAGGAGAGAGCTGAAAAGATGTGCTGTGAGCGCAAAAGCATTGTGAGATGAAAACTGAGAGAACATTGTGGAGGGATAAAAGTATCTGAAACGTGCTTGCTTTTATTTTTCCACCAAAGAACAGCTTTATAGCTATTCCACTCCCCTTTGAAAAATGTCTGTAATAAACTTTATTACCCCTGCATACAATACCTAGATTCTAAATGATAAGAGGGGGTAGAATGTCCCATCTCAGAATGGCTTAGTGTCCCTGCCGGTGTGCTGCCCTGCAGTGAAGTGGAATAGGGGTGCAAGAGGTACCGTGCATTGTCAGGCTTCTGTGGAAAGCACAGATCTGAGCGTGTCTTGCAGTGCTGGGTAGTTATTACCATCCTGCTTTCAATGCTGTACAGAGAAGAAGCAGCTTGCACTGCTGCAGTGTGGCAGTGCCAGACCTCTCCTGGTTCCTAGTGCCAATAATGGCTGCAGGTTCTCTCTTTCTGTGGGTGCCTCAAGCACACTACAGCCCCTGAGCTTATGTAAAAGGGGCCATAGTGTTGCTTCCTGTGCTGAGTGACCCCACTTCACAAGTTGTTGCTTGTTGCTCCAAGATGATTGCAGATGATTCAATAGTGCTGTTGCTGTGCCACAGACATGGCCCACAGCTATGCCTTTGCGACTCCAGATAGGAGCTGGGGAGATGAGTCAGGCCTGGCAGGTAATGGAAATGCAGCACAGTCAGCCTGCTGGCATCCATGTGCCAAGCACACATGCAAAGGCACTGTGTGCTGGGGCCGGGCTGTGGCATGCCTGGCTTCAAAGATGGGCTTTAACCTATTACTTTTTTTTCCCAATTGATATCACAGCAAGATACTTCCCTTTCTCAGGGGAAGGCAAAGACGCAGAAGATCCATTCAACTCCATGGTGGTGCTGGCCTCTTCCAGCATCCTCATTCTAGCACCACCTCCCAATAGCATAGAGAAAGTGGAGTTCTGGGGCTACAAAGCAGTAGGAAAACAGTTTCCAAATACAAAACTGTGCTCCTTGCCAAAAACACTGATAAAGCCAACAGTGCTGACATCTAGACAACAGCTTCCAGGGTCTGTTTCTAGGGAGAGAGCTTGAAAGATGCTTCCACTGTTGATGCAGTAAGGAAGAGTAACAGAGATAATGCCTTTCCGTGGAGTAAATGACCAGAAACTCTTCTATTGCAGGGGACTGTTATCCTGCTGGAGGAGGAACTCTCCTAATGCATATAGCTCCAGTCTTGCATACGCCTTGGAGTCAACACCCTGGAAAATCCCTTGGAAATCTCTAGTGTTAGTAAGCATTGTAAGGCTTGAGCAGCATCCTGCTGCCACCAGGTTGTGTAAGGACTTGGATGTGGCCTCAGGAGCCCCACTTACAGGGCTGTTCAGACAAGCTCAGGGTCCGCAGTGCAGAGTGAGAGCTGTGGGCACTGTGGTGTTCTCTACAAAGTACATATGAGTCTGTCATGGGGGCCTAGAGTGGCATGGCTGGCACTGTGCCTTCTCCACTCGAATTGTTCCTGTCCAGCTATGGGAATAGCAGGAGCTGGTTAAAGACAGAATGGAATCTGAATGTTGGATATTCCTGCAGATTCTCTGCTACATCTTGCCTTGTGTCAGTGTTTATGCCTGGACAGTACAAGTGTAACATCAAGGGGGCTGCAGTTTACAGAAGAGTAAAAGGAATCATGAGGATCAAACTCAAATTTAACAGAATTGAGGGACATGGTCTTGGGTTCTGGCTCAAGCTGGGCTTTAAAATTTGGAAGAAATTTTGCCCAAAGCTTATTTTAGACTCAGCATCTTGAATGTGTTGGTTTTGGTACAGCTGGGCCTTCAGTTTTAAGGAGGAAACTTCAAATACATTGAAGGGTTTTGGCCTATGGTGAGCTTATGTGTAAATTAAAATCTCTTCCTTCTCATTGTCTGTGGCTGCTCAAGATGAAATGTTATCTTAGCAAGACTAGGAGTCAGCAATTGTGTGGTCCCTTCTGACAGAAGTGTTTTCTCTTCTAGAGGATGTCTCTTTTCCACCATCATGTTTTTTGTGGTATTCCTGCCTTGGCAGACAGTCATACCTCTGCTAGAGATTATAATTTTGACTAGAGAGGGATCCAAGTAAATGAAAAAGTGTGTATGCAGCATTCACAGCATTGATTCCAACACTGTGTAGACTGACCTGAGCTGGCATTAAATTAGACCAGATTCCAAAGCCACAGACAGGGTCTCCAAACTGTTGCTGCTCTGCCTGTAAAGCAAGATAAAGCACTTCCTACCTTAAATTCCTTGCTGCCAGAAATAGCTATTTCAAAGGTACCTCCAGTGTTTTTTCTGCTTTGCTAAAGTCAGTGCTGTGGCTTTAGCATCGGTGTACCCTGAGAATGCACTACTACTGTCAGCAGAGCAGCAGTATGTCTGCTGGGGTTTTTCTGGCAGTACTTGCAGGGTGCAGGTAGCTTACTCCTGCAATTTCACCTGCACGGTTAATCCTGTACTGTTGAGTCCTGCCCAGAAGAGATGTACGGGAGTAGTGTTTGGATCTTCTGGTTTTCATCAAACCTTTATAGGGGCACAGCTGGAAACCATAATGTAGTGTAGTCTGGATATAAATCCAGGTCTAAACTCCATCACTGAGTGGATTTGCTTCAACTGCCTCTACCTCACCTGTTGGCTTTACAGCCCCTCCTGGTGTTTCAGCTCTGGTGCCTTGTGCAGCATCCAGTGTTGTAGGTGCCAGTCCATCAGTAAAAATCATATGGCTCTGGAAAGGTGCTGTAAATTCCCTGGCACAAACATCTAGTCTAGTCCCCATCCAAAAGAAGAAAAGTGGTGGGACTTGTGGGGACCTATTGTCATTTCTTACTCTTCACAGAGCTCTGAGTGCAGTTCCTCTTTTCCTTGCAGGTGGCAATGATATGGATTCTGTAACAAAGAAAACGAGGCAAGATGGATCAGAAGTTACTGAAAGACGTAAGGAGGAGATTTTAATTTTTTATATCACACCTAAGAAATCCCAGAAGTTAATGTCCATTTCTGTAAGGGATTAAATGCTGACCAGAGGTCCAGAACTGAATTCTGCTCCTGGCCCTGGTCTCTGTGTTAGAATAAGGAATAGAATGGGCCAAGATCAGACATTTAGAGATGTGTATCATGACCTGATTGTTTAACCATGTAATTGCCTTGTGGTAGCATTTCTAACCAGTAGTGCAGACATTGGGATGCTGCTCCTATTTCTGATATCAATGCCCTGGGTGGCCTAGAAGATGTCTGGGGGCTTTGTGTGCAACAGAGGTTAATTTTCTACTGACCTTATAAGAATTAACTAGTAGGAAGCTACTGAGGGGTCTGATCATGGGCTTTGCTGTTACAGCAATGGCTGTGGTTCAGAAGTGCCCAGAAATTTTACAGGGATCTTTTTTACAGGTAAAGAAAAAAAATCTTTCTTGGCAGTGATGTTCTTATTCACAGCTACAAAGACCTGCAAAGAAACACAGCATTGTGTGATAATGAGCCTGTAGCCAAAGCCCCAGGCAGTGTGGTCTTAAGGAACTTTTATTTAAATGAGTCAATCTTCGTTGACCAAGTAGTGCATTTGCATGGAAAATAGGTAGAACATTGATCCAGTTTGGCAATATTAACATGCCATTACTTCTGCACCCTTTTCATCCCTCAGTTATTACAGAGACTGTAACCACAAGACTGACGTCCCTGCCACCCAGTAAGTAATTCTCAGTCATTGCATTGCTTCTGCTCAGTGTTCTGTGCTTCTCCATGCTATTTATTTGTCTGCATTATTTCCATTATTTCCATAAATACATGGGTGCAGCAGGTCTCCATGCATAAAGATCTGCACCCAAAGGAAAGCAATTTTGAGAAATGCCTTTCTCCTAAAATACTTGTTACTGGAGAGGAGTAGTATTTGTGGACCTGTCTGGGTATTGTCAAAAACAAAGCCACATACTCCACTAAGACTGGAAGACCAGACTCTCCAAAGATTTAAGTCCAGATGTAGGGTCTCCAGTGGTGATTGTCCATTGGGAACAGGGATCAAAAGTGATGGGTCTGTAGCCTCCACTGCTGGGGCTGCAGTGTATTATTTTCCCTGTCATCTTACCCAGCTGGCAACAGTAAGTGAATCTTTTTGGGTAATATCAGAGGCCACAGGTCATCTCTACCTCTGCAGAGAAGTACAAGTTCCAAATGGGGAAAAATCCTCCACACTCTTTATCCCACCATATCCTTGATTAGCTTGCTGCAGCTCAGTTGGCAAGGAATTGCACTATGATCTCATTTATGATGAGGGTTAACAGGAGTATTCTTCAGTCTGTGTATGAAGCAAAACTTCACCACAAACCTGCTGGCTGTGGAGTGTGAATGCTTGCCTGCTCTGCCAAGACACTTCTCTGCAGCTCTGATCTCAGATATGAAGCTGTACTTGTAGCAGCGTGTGGGCAACTTTGGGTCCCTCCTGCCTTGTCTTGCAGTGTCCTTGCTCTTCTTATCTCCTGTGTGGAGACAATGTCTCACTTTGTGCTCATCTCTTTCAGAAGGAGGGAGCAGCAGTGGGTTCAAAACATCATCCCACACTGGAGGGAGTGGAGTGGAAAAGCGGTCGTACACCCATGGAAGCAGCTATGTGACCTCAAGTAAGGAATGAAAGCATTGCCCAGTAGGAAACAGAGAGAAAAGGCAGCAGAAATGGGCTGAGGAGAGATTCAAGGCAGGGAAGTAGGGTGAGCCAGGGGTAAGGAAAACAGGGTTTATGAAAGTAGAAGTGGCAAATAGACACACAAAGCAAAGGTATTCCTTCTCTAAAGTTGGATTAGAGAATGAGTGAGTAAATGGCAAAAGTCCCATTTTCCACAGGGAAAACCTTATTTCAGGAGAACAACAACAAAACTGTCATTCCTACTGTTTTTAAGAAGTCATTCAGAAACTGAATTTCCCTTCTTTCAGTTTTTCCAAATCACAGTCTTTCTGACCATTTTTGTTCTAAAGGCAGTTTTGATTAATCATTTTGTTGATCTTGCCGAGGGTAGAATATTGTTAAAGAATTTTCTAGAAAATGTTTTCTTATGTTTGTGTGTCCATGGCTTTAGCACTTTGAACACTCTGCCGGATTTTCTGGATGTGCTAGATCAGTGTATGCTGCCTACTCCATAAAACCAGAATTCTTCTCTAACAGCATTCTTTGCCCAGCTGTTGGATTGTCATAGCAAAGGTTTCTAAAGAACAAGCTTCCTAGCCAGGTGCCTGGCACACTTCTCTGTCTCCAGTGGGACTGACAGTATAACTCTCCTTATGGAAAACATTCTCTGTGCTCCAAGGCAGCTGACAAACCAAAGGGAGTGAAGTGCAGTTTGGAAGCTCAAGGAGAGAGTTAGCCATACCAAACAGATCTGACAGGCACTTGCATGCCAGTTAAAGGCCAGAGTGTGGAATCACTTTGCCTCAGGGCACATGTGAAGTAACTCCAGTGAAGATGTCAATCTAATTGTCTGGTCTGGCACCAGTGCAAGAACTGAACCCAGTTCTGCAAATTCGGAGGGCCATGCAGCATTACCATCTTCCTTTGATTTCTTTTCAGTATGTGGAGAAGGAGAAAAGAACCTGAACTTCAGAGATACTGAGTTCTTGCAGTTTCATAGAGCATTCTGTAGTCTCTTCTTTCCCACTTTCTTGCAGAACGCCTCTAACAGAGGCCTACTTGTCACAGTAGTTCTTTCTGCTGAATTGAATGGAACAGTTACAGAACAAAACACATCATTTTGGAGGGGAAGTTGGCATGAAAACACTGTTGAGATCAAAAGGACACACTTTTTATAGGGATGGGTAAAGAATATCCAATTTGATCCTGCTGATCAGCATAGATAGATTGCAGTTTATCACAGAACTCTCTTTTTGCTACACCCTGATCCTACTCCAGCATTAGATTTTGTGCAGGAGTATGAACACATTAGTTACAGCTGCTCAGTTCCTTCTCCACAGCACTGATGTGAATTAGGAGGGAAATTGTTTCCTCTGTCTACAAGTAACAGCTACTGTAACCTCCAGGCTGTCTTGGGCTTGATGCACACCTCAATCACTTCTCCAGAAAATAGACTAAGTGATGTGTGGATAGCTGCTTTATAGGGAAGTGGACTCATCTCTGCTTTCCATTATCTCATAAACTGCATCCTTTAGCACTTCAAGTTTGGTTTAACAATCTCCCAGTTTTTGTAGCCTGTGTCACATAACATTTGAGTTTACAGGTGAATCTATATCCTAACCAAAACTCAGCATCATCCAGAACTTGATTGGTTTCTGCTTGGGGGAGATGGCTCACTATTGCCCTAGGCCAGAACCTGGTTTCATACATATCATTGACAAGATTTGTTTTGAAACCACAGTAATAACCAATACTCCTCTCTTCATTGAATGCTGAGGACAGCCAGAGTTAGACCCAAATATTGTTCTTGTCCATCTCTAGTTGTAAAACACCAATGCAAAATTTTCCAGCTCAGAAGACAGTAACATAAAGCACCCAGGGCATCCAGAGTGTACAGCAAGGGCTTCTCTTCCATTTGCTGAGGGCGTTTTGTTTTAACTATAGGTGGAAGTGGTAGATTGAATTCAACATCATCGTCCTCCAGCTACAGACAAGCCCAGTCTCCCAGCTCCACTCTCACCAAATCACCTGGCTCAACATTTGAAAGGAAAACCTATGTCAGCCGCCATGCAACATATGAAGGTATCACAGAACGTGCCATAGAAGGGAGACAATGTGCAGTGCACTCTGAGGTCACATTAATGCAGAATTGTCCCCAATAGCACAAGAATCCCATTGTGGTTTTCCTACGAAATAAGCCATCAGGGACAGAATTTAATGATTAAGTCCTATTTATCCTAAGAATAATGCTCATTCCTAAAAAAAGTTATGGCATATATTTGTTGAAAGATGTTGGCAGCTCTTTCATGTGAAACCTGAATAGCTCTTTTTTTTTAAATGTTTGCTACTCACTGAGATTAAACAGTTGCCAGGAAGACAAGTTTTGAAAGCTTTTAATGGTCTTGTGCAAAGTATTAATGAACACCTTTCTGTTCTTTGCAGGGAGCTCCAGTGCCAACTCTTCTCCTGAGTGTCCCAGGAAAGATTTTGGTATGTTCTTTTTAGAGCTGTTCCTCTGAACATCATGGCAAGGTCATGTGAGTTGATGACCATAATGGCTTTTTGCACATTGCTGTGTCCTGTTCTACCTGTGCTGCTTCTGTACTGGGCAGTCATGCAGCTACTTCAGAGGAGTTATTTGGGATTTACATTAACAGCTGACAGTCAGGGCTGTTCATATTCAAACAGAGGGTGCATACTCTGTATCTGCCACTCTCAGCTGCTTTTGTGATGCTCCCTGTATGATATAGGACATGGACAGGAGAAGACAGACATGGGATACTTCATAGCATTCCCTTCACTCTTCCAGAACATCTGGGAGAACAGCTGCAAGCAAGAAAGTCCAGACTCTTAGTGTTTTGAGCCGTTGCTGAATATACTTTCCCAGTAGCTCATTTCTAGACTTCAGCAAGTATATATGGAAACAAGAAGTGGCTGTCAAGTGATATATTTACACTGAGCATTGTCAGCAGGTATGAGCTTGCCCTGTCGAAACTCTGAGGTGCTGATTTTACTCAGTGAAGATAGTGAAACATTATGATCAGGTCACCTTTTGGCTCACAGAGGAGGCAGGCTTTCACAATATCCAGCATTGGTCAGTGGGGTAAACAGGCCTATTCACTTCCTTTTGGCCATTTGAAATGGGACATCACCATCTATGAACAACATTTCTCTGTACAATAAGGAACATCTGGGCCAGAAAGGCTAAAGGTCCTACTGATTATTTAGGATACCTTATGGTCTAAAGGGGGTCTTATGGTTCAGTTCTCCCAGCTGTGCTCCAAGAAAATTTACTGTCTGAATATGAGCACTGTGAGCAAGATCAGTATGTTGATTTTCAGAGGTGTCACAGGCAGTAAAGACTAATATTGCTTTTCTCTCATTGCTGTTCACAGCGTCTGCCTCTACAAGAGGGAGAAGCCAAAGTCGAGGTGAGTGATGCTGTTGTTTGAGAAGCCTCCTTCTGTCAGTTCAGCATAATTCAGGTGTGTTAAATAGACCTATTCTTTAGCTGGAATCCACCAGTTTACGTGTAGAGCAGTCAGATGAGGTATATGGATCTACACCACTTCAGATGTGAACCATGAATCTGTAAGCAGTTGTTTAAACATGCTTGGTGCAAAAATTGACCTTAGTGAAGGTCATGGTAGTTTGGACTATGTTGGGATCTACTTGGGAACCTGGGTGTCTGAGGGCATAGGACATAGTCTTCCATCTTGTCTGTTCACTACCATAACCTTAGTCCATACATGCTCTGGGACCTGCCTCTGACATATTTACAGTAATTGCATTCATGCTTCTCCTACTCCGATCTTTCATGCAAACCATAAAGCCATACCCTGAAATAATCTCATGCTGGTAGTAAAGAGACGGTGAGGAAATTGTGGTCTGTGTAGCCAGCTCACTGTAAAGCTCTGCATTGTTTAAATCATTCAGCTCTTCTAATAATTTATTAACAATGCTGGGGAAAGAAGGATTATCTTGGTCTCAAAGAGTGTAATATCTGTTTCCACTTGCTTGAAGAGGAAACTACAGTGTCACTTTATTCAAGTTAATTTTAGCAGTGGGTATAAATCACAGCATGGTCTTGCACAGTCCTCCTGGAGAATGTCACATTCCCAATTATTCTGCCTCAGATCATCACAGTCTTCTCTAGCACACTACATACCTGAGCTCCCAGCAGAACTAGGCCATGCATAATAAAGTAGACACCAGAGAATCAGGTCCAGCTTCTCATATTACTTCAGAAAATAATTCCAATCCATCATCTTCTCCACATGAATGCCAAGATAGTGTTTCTTTTATAGTGCATGCACTGTCAAATTTCATCTTGAGGAGCATGTATCACATGTTCTGGCTGGCCACTTTGCTGGTGGGAAGCAAGTTTTAAGGCTTACCCCAGCCAAATCACATTAACTTTGTAGTTTCTTGTGCTGGACAGTAAAGGCCCAGTAAAAGGAAAGTAATAGCATTGGGTAATTGGTGAGAATGTTGGCTGAAAACTGGACTAGTTACATTCAGTGAGCCAAAAGAGAAGTCAGCACATGCTAAGAGATTGAACTATGCAGACCATTGTAGAGATGTCAGTTTTATCCAAGAAGTAGTAGGGAATTCGTGTATTTAGTAAACATCCTCTGGCTCTCTAGTTTATTTGTTCAGAAGGACAATAAAAATAATATTTGTGATGAGTGGGAACATCAGTGTGATTGAGGACTACATAATTAGACCTTCTGTATATCTGACAGTAGAAGCACTATTGACTTCAACAGAGGCCATCAATGAGTGAAATATAATTCCCTGGAATTTAAAGTAACAAAATGTGACCCCAAAACAAAAAGTCACCCAAGCCAATTTGCAACAAATTCATATGGGTCATGAGTACTGCTCAGATTAAGCAGCAAGACAGCAAGGTGGAACATAGACAGCAAGAAGGAAGGAATTCACTTCAGCCTAAAGATTTGTTCCCAGCCCAAGGCACAAATGAATCTCTCTCCATATTCATGATCTGCTTTTTATCTTCCCAGAGAGTGAAATACGAGTCCGACTGCAGAGCGCATCTCCTTCTGGCAGATGTAAGTGCCATGGCTTTTATTCCAGGGGTATCAGGGATATGATAGAGGGTGTTGCTGGTAGGGCTATGTCTTTTCCTGTTAAGAACATTAATTTGAGTCCCCTTTCTGGACTAGGAAGCAAGCTGCGGGTTAGGTGGTGCTCTTGCAAAGATGTAAAATGGTACTTAGTCCCAGAAACATCCTCTGGAGCTTTGTCATTAAGTGGCACCCCCAGAAAGTAACAACTTCAGAGACATGCAGATAAATTCCACTGAATGATTTAGATCCAGAGCAAGATTACAGATCAATGAAACACTGGCTTTTGGGTGACTCTTGACACTTGCTTTTTCTCCTAGGGACAGAGTTGGATGATGTGAAACGTTTGCTGAAAGGAAGTCGATCTGCCAGCTGCAGCCCTACTCGGTCACCATCCAGTACACTCCCGATACCAAAAAAGGCTGTGGTGGAGACAAAGATGGTCACTGAGAGCTCTCAGTCAGGTACTTGGCCTTTAGCAATGTTGCAGTCATTCCAAACAGCGTTTGCCATAAAAAGTACTCAGTCGCTAAGAACATCCAGGTAAGAATACATGGTGTCCCAGTACAGAAAAAGGGATGAATGCTGAAAGACTGTCCTGTTGTTGCTGTAACAAGAGCCATCTTGGGTATCTTTCTCGTGATTAGTCTAGTTTCCATAAAAGTAAGTCCATTCTTTCTGCCACCAGCTTCAATTCAGAGGTATTTCTGGCAGAGATAAGAGCTCTAAGCAAATGCGTGTGAGAATGATTTGATCTCTTATCTCTAAGTGAGACTGAGATAGTACTGAAGACAACATTTCAGTGAGTGATTTATTAGCCATAGTATTTGATAATAACTCATCAGGAGCTGTGACAGGACAAGGGAGAATGGCTTTAAACTGAAAGAGGGCAGGCTTAGATCAGAAAGAAGAAGAAATTGGGGAAGAAAGAAGAAAAGGGGAAGAAATTGGGATGTTGTGGTTGCCCCGTCCCTGGAAGTGTTCCAGGCCAGGATGGATGAGACTTTCTGTAACTTGGTCTAGTGGAAGGTGTCCCTGCCCATGGCAGGAGGTTGGAACTAGATGGTCTTTGGGTCCCTTCCAACCCAAATCATTCTGTGATTCTAGGATTCTGTGATTCTATAACTGAAGTGATACTTAAAATACTACAACCTTCCATAGTTATTTATATACCTCACCACAGGGCTTGAGGAAGTGGTATTGACATTTACTCCGTTGTCTTCCACCAGTATCTAAGAACAATATCTTCTGTCTTACTCAGAGCTCCATTCCCATTTAAAACTGAGAATTTTAGTCCAATGAACCAATTTTGGTCCAGTGAACCAATCAGAGATGTGTGGGAAGCAAAAGCCACACATCACATGGCCCAGGGTGATTTATTAATGGAATGGCAGACTGGAGTGGTTTATTCTGGTACCATAACATCTATGAGCAATGAAATCTCTTCAAGGTGTTTTGTGAATGATCATGCTATCAGGTCAATCTTTATTCCATTAGTTAAAATTTGTGTGGGCTGTAATCAACTGACATTTGAGGTCAGTTATGCCATGTTGACCTGGAGTAATTGGATTGACTCCAGGAGGGTAATTGAAATTTATTTGCCATATAAACATGCAGTGCATGCTAAGCCACAAGCCTGGTCTCATTGAAAACCACTTCTGTTTGTTTGGGTTTTTACAGTGTCGGGGACATATGACACAACCATACTGAATACTGCCCTCCCTTCATACATGTGGTCCTCCACTCTGCCTGCTGGGTCTTCCCTTGGTGGATACCATAACAGCTCTTCCTTGATCAATGCCATGTCCCACTCTACAGGATCAGGTATGCTCCCTGGATTGCCCAGGTTTGAAGGATGGAACTATCCTGAAACTGGGTCAAAAGCAGTGCCTTTTTTTGCACAGCATAGACTAAAATGATGGAATAATCAAAATGGCGAGAGATATGCTTGAATTTTCTCTGGTTTTCTGTAATTTGGTGCTCTCTGCTTCTACACTGACTGTATCTGAAAATTATTCTTTTTGAGGATCTATTGTCCTGATTCTGACTGTCACTAAACTTTAGTGGCATCTTTATCAATGAGGTCAAGCTCACATTCCATATAAAAATAGTTTAGACTCAAACTAATATTGAATAATCCTGGCCCACTGTAAGAATGGCTCATATACTAAAAATGTTGTAAGTAAATTTTGTGTGTTCTTACACCTGGTAAGGTCCATTTCTAAATGTCAGGGATTCTGCATTCCCCAGTTGCAGAGATAAAACACAGGAAGCTTTATGATGGCGTACTATTAAAAGCTTTACTTTCTCTCACTGTCACATGATCTCAGCTTGTCTGAGGTAGGATTATTTCCCCTTTATCAGTTCAGTGAAAGGGTGGTTTGGTGTCAAAATTTTCAAGGTTTTTCCTCTGTGCAATTATTGTGCATTATCATTAGTTGCACTTCCAAGTTGACTCTTAATTTCTGGGACTGTGTCACTGACCTTTGGGTGTTGGATTTATGACTTGAGAGAAGTAATAACCTTTTACTTCCTCTTTTTGCAGTTTTTGGTGTTCCAAATAACCTGGCTCCCACCAATCATACTCTGAATGCGGGCCTGAGCTCTTCCTCTACAGGTCAGATTTTTCTTCCCTTCACTCTTTGACAGCACCACATTTCTGGCAAACAAGTACAGTGAAATAATACCTATATACCAGTTTCTCTCCTATTCCTCATCTGAGTGTCAGCAGCTTTTTCCCAACTGCCCCACCTGCAGAAATGTCCATGCAGCCATGAGAGTGGCCTCGCAATGTATCTCATGATAATGTTTTAAAAGGGTCACCATTATTGTCCTGGGCCAACAATAACAATACAGCAAAGTGATTTAAGTTACAAAACATTTTGTGAGGAAGATCTTTCTACAGAAATGCTAAGGCCTGTGGTGCCTCCAGATAGCTGGAGAAATTTGAGAGAGGTCATTATTATTGTATCATTGATTTTGTTTGGGTTTTAGCCAGAATGCCACCTGAACTCCAGGACTCCTATAACCCTCGTTGCAATGTTTTTCTTTGCAGTGTTTGGAGTTCAAAACAACCTGTCTCCAAGCTCTGCATCTGTGACCCAGAATGCTACAGCAGCCTCTGCAGGTCAGCAACAAAGTAAGCCTAGAGAAAGTGTGAGGGTCACCAATGTGTGCTTCCTTCTTCCAGCTTCTCTGTAGTGACTAGAAAGTTCATCTTGACAGAGGCTCCCTCATCACCATCTTCTTGTGTGGCACAGTGTGGTTTGAAGGGCTATTGAGGAACATTTCCTCTGCTTTGCATGTGCAGGAACAGCTCCCAGTGCTGATGCACTAGAGATTTGCTTGCTGGGGAAACCCTTGGTTGTTTGAGTTGTCCTAGGAACACTAAATGAGAAAAGATTTTTGAAATGCTTTGGTGCGTGTAGATCCCTTGTTATCCTTCATCTCTGTCATTGTTGAATTTCTTCTTTGCAGCATATGGAATGAAGAACACTTCTAACACTTCTCAGAGCAACACCATGGCAAGTACTGGTGTGTCTGCCTCAGCAGGTGAGTGTGTCATTCACAGGTGTTTAGACATGGCCTTGTACAAGAATATAAAAACGAGTTAGAGATTCATAGCTGAGTGACACTCAGGTACATAACTTGTCACTAGCCAAGTCTCCAACCAGTACCTTTCTGAAAAGAAAACAAGTTAGAAGCTAAGAATGAGCAAATGAACTGGTCTGATTCATATCTGTGTAATAACTTGGATTCTTTAATTCTGAGCTATTTCTGCTCAGCAGGCAGGGAGCTGGATAGAAGAGCACACGTGTAATTGTACTTCATTTGAAGCCAAAACATTTGCAAGGTTGCTCTTAAAAATAATTTTTCAGTAGTACCAGCTTCAATCACTCAAAAATGAAGGAATTTACTTATACATGATCAGATAATATTTTTTTAATGAGAGAAACCCTTTGTCCTTGAACAGTTAGGATTAATTCTTTCCAGCTCTTTTGTGCAACTCTGAGAGTTATAAATTATACTTCTTTTTCCCTCTATGTGTAAAGTAAGCCAAGTTTGCTTTGTAATCCAAGGACTCCCAAAGACAAGGTGTAAAAATAGATGTAAAGACCACATAAGTTAGGATAACATTTCTAATAAAGGTTTACTCCAAGTTCCGCTAGACCAATGGAGTAATACCTTTCTGTTTATCTTGATTTTCAATATTGTGTCAATTTGTGTGCAAATTCATGTTTGGACACCATTCCAGACATACTTCATAATACCTAGTGGCACAAGAGTGACCACAGTGATGGTTTTGAACCATGTTTGGCCTGTGCCAAACCTCAGTAAACTGCAGTTCAGTGTCTCCTAAGCCTGCCTGGCTCCCAGGATATGGAGTGCTTTGTGCTTGGCAGAGTAACTTGGCAGTGCTTGATGGGTTCCTCAGCTTGAGCTGTGCTGGCTCTACTGACCCCTGAATGTCTCTCTCAGGCTGTTTCTCTGACTCCACAGTAAGTGTGTTTGAGGAGCAAAGAGGTCATTGAGCAAATCACTTCTGCATGTGATTCAATTCCAGGTGTTCTCCACTTCTGGCAGCAGTTGCTCCCCTGCCAGTGAAATGCACATCTCCAAAGAAACCTACTGACATGCACAGCTCTCCTTTAGCGACCAGTGTGTCTCTTAGAGGGTGCTTGTTGAAGTGTCAACCCCAATCACAATGTCACCACCTGTTTTTATGAACAAAAGTGATGTGGCTTGTAGCTATGGACTCAATGGCCCACACTCATCTCCTCTTTACTGTCTTTTACCAATATTCCAGGAGGAACTGTTTTGAGCTCCCAGGGAGATGACGTTCTGCGCAAAGATTGCAAGTTCCTGCTGCTGGAGAAGGAGAAGGCACCAGCAAAGGAGATGGAGCTCTTGGTCATGACAAAGGACAGTGGCAAAGTCTTTAGTGCCTCTAACACTGGGCTTAATGGAGGTAACTTCCCTTTTTCAGGACATGGTTATTCTGAGGGCAGAGAAATGGAGACTGATCATAAGGGAAGTTCAGTGTTCAGGACACTACACCTGACTTGTACATCAAACAAAAACCTCTGGCAGGCAGGCAGCTTTTAACCATGCCAGCTGAAATCTGGGTCTGGCTTTTGCATTTGAAGCTCCAGAGTGTGCCTTGGGATATTTCACAAAGCTCAGGAGCTTTCAGAGCAAAAAACTTTGATCTGGTTTAAATGGGCAGAACTATTGTGTTTTCCCAATAAAAGTACGCTTTTTGCCAAGGAAAGAAGATAGGTCTGGTTGCATTTCTGGTGTAATGTTTTTAATTATATTTGGTTCCTGTTCAGGGTCTTTTGTAGAAGACACCTTGAAGAAAGAGAAGCAGGGATTTTCCTCCTCTTATGCTACAGATACTGGCCTAAAATCAGATACAAATGGTAAGAGTTTGTTCCTACGGAAATGCAACGGAACCTTCTCCTTCTGCCTCCATTACTACCTTTCCCTTTCAAGCCCCCACTCTAAATTTTATCATGCACAGAAAGACTGGTAAAACCTCTCTTACTGTTGTTAAAACAGGAGGGCTGAAGTCCATGCCAAAAAGGGACAAAGAAACCTATGCAGGTAAGTGATGCAACTCAGACTTTCATTGGAAGAAGCACCAAAGCACAATATACAAAAAAGCAGTCGTTCTTGAGGGACATGAGTGATCTCTGTGCAGTGAATCAGAGGGAGAAGGAATGTTCAGGAGCCTACCAGAGAAATTGGTAGCAGTGATTTGATTGTACATGAGTGGGCAGTTGGGGTATTTTTTTATGGCTAGAGCAAATCAGATAGCTGACAGTCCAGCTGCATCCTGCTACTGAGACAGATTTATGGGGAAGAGAGGGCCCAGACAGACCATGCTGGCTATTGCTGTCATTTATGGCTCAGATCTGTACAAAAAAATTGCCCCTATGGGATCATGTTTTCCAGCTGTTATTTTATAATGCTCTGAATGTTTTTGTCCCCTGTTGGAAATCGTTTTGGAAATACTGTTCCCAGCTTCCACAGGGACTAGAATTACACTCACCATGTGCACAGAGTGGCGTAAAGATTTTTTCCATAGCCCTTTGTATAATGTGTCAGACCTTGGTGTCCTTATTGTAAGAGATTCTTAACACCAAAGTCAAGGAACTTTTCATTAACTAGGAGACTGCTCCTTCCCTCTTGCAGAAATACGAGGTGGTGATGCAGGGGGTGGAATTGGATCAGCACCATCCTGGTGTCCCTGTGGTTCCTGCTGTAGCTGGTGGAAATGGCTCCTGGGTTTGCTTCTAGCCTGGTTGTTCCTCCTTGGATTGCTTTTTGGACTCATTGCTCTGGGTAAGAAATAACTAAGGAAAAAAATGTTGAATGGGATAGAAGGACAGAGGGTTTAAGCTGGCAATGAGCCCAAGCACCAGAGATACCAAGCCAGAGAACTGAGGTGAACATTCAGCTTGGTGGTGACTGCCGCTAAGATACTACAAATGGACAGAAGGAATGGGTAAGGAATACAATCTTTGGTGAGGAGTTATATAGTCTTGGGGTGAGTAGGGTAGGAAAGTTCCTGAGATCTTACTGCTCTGAGACTGACAGATTCCAAAGTTGTCATTTAAACTCCAAATATCCCTGCTGGGAGAAAAAAGATACAAAAAATTCTGCATAACTCAGTGGCCTTAAGTACCTGACACAGTGTTGGCATGTCCCTGTGGTAGCACAAGGTATTTCAGGCATGCATATCTGGTAACATGTTCCCTAGCATCTTCCTGTAGCATTTTCCTTTAACCTTCCAGCGGAAGAAGTGAGAAAGCTGAAATCTCGTGTGGAAGACCTGGAAAAAATCAATGGTGGCCTCCTGGCAATTAACCAAGGGAATTCAAAAATAGAAAAGGATGTTTCAAGAGTAGACTTTCTTCATGGTATCTCACCCTCCTCAACCTTCCCATATGAAAATGAAGAGTCAGTCTGGTTGATGGTGAAGAGCAGACTTAATAAGGAAATAGAACGAGGTGAGCAAAGTCAAAAAATGAACCCATACCTTACTTCTCATGCTACTTCTGCTGGCAAGGGAAAGGTGATTTACTTCTGTTCAGCAGATGATGGAAAGAGATTAACAACAGAGGAGCCTGCATTCTCCCATCTTTAGAGATTTCATGTATTTGTGAAAACAAATTTACTGAGGAAGCTCACAAAGCCATATTGTGCTGCCTGTAGCCTCAAATTCAAATAGATTGATCCTTGTTTTTGAAATGAGTAGGTACTCTGTTATACTCTGTTGTATAATGCACTCTAACAGCCCCTTCGCTTCCTGTTACAGGCTACTTCCGAGGGGAGAGAGGAGAACGTGGTGAGAAAGGTACAGCCATATGGTCCTTCTCTTGCCCTGTCCAATTCCTTGGCTCTGGCAATGCACAATTTTGGGGCGGTTGTTGCTTCAAAGGGCACTTAACAGTGAGAAAGATGAAAATGTTTGTAGTTGAACAAAAAAGAATCACAGAATTGTTTAGGTTGGAAAAGACCTTGAAGATCATGGAGTCCAACCATAAATGTAACACTGCCATGTCCATCACTAAACCACCTCCCTAAGGGCCACATCTGTGTGTCTTTTCAATGCCTCCAGAGACAGTGACTTAACCTCTTCCCTGGGCAGCCCATTCCAATGCCCCATAACCCTTCTGGTGAAGAAATTTTTCCTAATATCCAATCTAAACCTCCCTGGTGCAGCTTGAGGCCATTTCCTCTCATCCTATCACTTGTTACTGGGGAGAAGTAGCTGATCCCCATCTCACTACCTTCCTTTCAGGCAGTTGTAGTGAGCAATAAGGTCACCCCTTAGTTTTTCAGGCTAAACACCCCCAGCTCCCTCAGCCACTCCTCACAGGACTTGTGCTCTAGACCCTTCAGCTCTGTTGCCCTTCTCTGGACACTCTCTAGCACCTCAAGACCTTATTGTAGTGAGGGGCCAGAACTGGGCACAACACTCAAGGTGCAGTCTCACCAGTTCTGAGTGCAGGAGGACAGTCACTGTCCTGCCCCTACCAGTTTGCCATGTAAACTGTAGAGACCCTGATCCCACACAGAACAATACAGAAGGCCCAATTTTGCATTGTGCCAGTGTGAAAGGCCAGGTTGGGTCTGATCCTGTACTATTCAAGTGTGAAGTGTCCTGTTTGGCCATAATTCCTTCATGTTTCATTGAAGGTAGGAAAACAACTAGTAGACAAAATGAATGAGTAATTGTAGGATGTCTCTTGATTGAACTTTTTTTTCCCACTTTTCTCAGGTGACATGGGAATACAAGGTCCCAAAGGTAAGTCTGAAGTTAACCTGCTTTCTCAGGTAGATTGGCAGCCTGTCATAGGGCCTGGGTAGCAAATGGTTTTTTGTTACTCCAGTATTTAGAGAATCTCACGCTAGTTACCTGTTAGTTCAGATGTTGTTATGAAGGTTGGGCTTTTTTTCTTGTTTTCTGGTCAAAGAAAATTTTAGAGTTCACAATAGAAGAGATAACAGTTGAATGTGGAAGCTCCTTTCACCTGGATGAAAGTTATTCCTGACGTGAGGCTCTACCTCGCTTTTTTAATCAGAGGGTACTTCAGTGCACAGAGGGTTTTTTATGGTATGAATAACTCAATTCTTTGCATAAATACAAGGGAGAGAAATGCTGGAGACACTAGAACTTGTAACTATTCCAGGAACATAAACTCTTTTTTATGGGAGTGAGGGTTAGCCAAAATGACTAAAAGGGAAGACTTATTCCCCACTGTCTCTTTGTTTCTGTCTACAGGTGACCGAGGACTTCCTGGTGTCCCAGGTGGGCTGTTGTTCAATTCCTCTTTGAGGGAGGACATTTAGTGACATTACTGTAGGCAAGAACAAGTTTTGTACCACAAACTTAGCTCAAGATGGTTCTCTAAAGAGTCAATATTTAGCAAAGACTAAGTAATTTGATTAATACCTTGGTGCTGAACTACAGACACAGCTCAGAGACTTGGTTACAAGCAAAGCCTTGGACAGACTTCCTCTTAGTTGAACATGCTGAATTTAGGGTTCTAAAGATCCCAGTCTACCACTGGAAGAGTCCTGCAGCTGCATAAATACTTGGTCCAGCTTTCGTGTGCTTTTATATGTATTGTGTTCTTCTAAAGAGATCAAGTACCCACCTTATGAGTAATATATTCTTTACCCCATAGAATTAATCTCTCCAGGCTTCAGGTTCCCCTAACTTGCATGTTACTCTTTTATGGTACACAGTCAAGAACTCTGAGCATTTATTGTGTTTTCTTTCCAGGCATTCCTGGTCCAATTGGGCATGCAGGACCAGAAGGACCAAAAGGACAGAAGGGCAGCATGGGTGAGCATCTCTGTCAGTGCTGTGAGTCTTTCACAACTGACTGACACATGGCATGGGAATACAGACTCCTGGCTGGTGTGATCATTGCCTTCCCCAGTGGAGGTGGCCATGGATCCTTTTGCCCAAGGCCTCCCTCCCACGGACACCTGGTTTTACAAGGCATTTGTTTCCTGTAGGTGAGCCTGGCATGGAAGGTCCCATGGGACAAAGAGGTCGAGAAGGGCTACCAGGGCCTCGAGGGGAGCCAGGACCGCCTGGATTTGGAGAAAAAGGAGACAGAGGTAGGAACCAGGTATCTTCTTGTTGGATAAAACAGAGATGGACAAAAGCTAGAGTTTGGTCATGATTAATAAAACACCTCAGAATTTGATAGAATTTGATTTCACTATTCAAATCCAGATTTCATGTCTAGACATTCCCTGGAACAGATTAATATGGCTGAAAGGATATTTTTTGCCAGACTTATAATGGGTAAATAAGGGTTGCTTTGGTTTCCCAGGTCTCACAATCAAGTTTGAGTTTGACAGAACCAAAATCACTTTACTATCAAGGTCATCTTCTTCCCTGTTATCCAAATCATCAAAGCTGGGGGATTTGTTTTGCTAAAGTTCAGTGAACTCATATTTTTTCTTGGACAATGCATATGTATTTGAGTGTTTTGAACTGACCAGCAGATTATTCATGACACTTGCCAGAAAAAGAATAACTGTAGATGGGATAATGTAAAAATGGGATCACAGCTGTATTCTGCAGTGTCTATTCATGCTCTTATTTTGCAGGTGCTGTTGGTGAGCCGGGTCCTCCAGGGCCACCAGGACCCCCAGGTTCTGCTGGCCTAAAAGGTAAATATGAAGATGTAGAGAGAGAACCTAGCAGAGAGGTTAGGAGTAAATGAGCACCCCACTCTCCTGTTTCACTTGTGTTACTCTGCACTAACCAGAAAAGTTGAACTAATGGTCTGAAGCACAGATCCCAGCACCTCAACCAGTATGGATGGCTTGGGTCTCTTTACTTTACTTTAGTGGAAAACATTTCCTCAATGTCACAAGGACTAAGCTCTCTAAATTTGTTGTCCTGGTTTTGAGGATGCCAGTAACGCAAATTCTTCCAGTGGCTGGGGAAATTTCAATCCACTAAACACCTGTTGGGTTGTGGATGCTGTTGGGCAAACTGAAAGTGATTTGTTCATTTTCTGGTTGTGGTGTTACTGAAAGGAAATCCATGTTCCTTACAGGTCTGATGGGTTCTCCAGGCCCACAAGGTCCTCCAGGTGAGTGCTGCATTCCTTTGCTGGGGCATCTAGAGACTGGGGAGAACAAAAACAGAGTGACAGGTTCTCATAGTTTTTTCTGCATCAGTGATGCATTGTGGTGAGTGGGATGAGTGAAAACCCCCCATCTCATTTTTCTGCAGGTCCTCCTGGCCTACAAGGATTTAGAGGTGAAGCAGGACTCCCAGGTGCTAAAGGTAACTTTCTCTTCCCCCTGGAAATTACAACAGCACTAGCTGAGGTGCTTTTCTGGCACTGCTCTGAGCAGCAGACGTGGTCTGACCATGTCAGATTTTGATTCTATGGGCAAAGAAAAGCAAAAGACTGAGAAAAGGGGAGGTAAAACAAGACTTAGTCACTGACTGCAAGCAAATACCAAGAAACACAGGAGACATAGAGGTAATAGAGCAGTCTAAGTGAGGAAAAAGAGTTGGATGGAGAAGCTGTGGTAAAGGAAAAGAATTTCCAGTTTGAGTTTGTCTGGTAACAGAGAATCTGTATTTCCTTTAGGATTTTTCTTGATGCATTAGATGCTTTTCCCTTATGACTTGTTATTACTATTGTTCAATCATCCATATATCTTTCAGGTGAAAAAGGAGCCAGTGGACCCCCTGGACCCAAAGGTATTTTGACCAATTAAGTATCTTTTGTGGTTATTTTCTTTAGATTCCTTTAGTTATGGATACTCTCCATGGGTTTTACCCCTGTCCTTGGCTTTTTCTTCTGTGCTCTTGTCAGAAAGCAGACTTTATTTTCTCTGATGGAAACATTTTACAATGAAGCAATCTCACAGAATCCTTCCTCCTTTTTGTACCACAGGTGATCAGGGTGAGAAGGGTTCTCGTGGACTGACAGGTCAGTGGATTGAAATACTGGAGTAACAGCCTACCTAATAAAAGTATAGCCCAGCCAATCCCAGTTAGCTTTCTGAAACATTATAATGATGTTACTAGTTATAGGAGTTTTATAAAAACTATTTATAAATTATAAACAAATAGATCCCATTCTTGATTCCAGTAATCTTGGTAACAATCTATTTAGCTTTAGGAAAGTCCTCTCTCACATGCCCTTTGTTCATGTCACTTGAGAATTCTAATGCCCAGAGACAGTTGTGAATCATGAGGCCTGAATATCCTGTCAATGCTGGTTTTCAGTTGCAAAGCAGCAAATATTGCTGACAGAATTGTCCAAGAGTTGTTTGATTCATTTTCATACTATTTTGCTACAGGTGAACAAGGCTCAAGAGGAATGCCTGGACCTCCAGGAGAGCCCGGGGCTAAAGGACCTGCAGGTGGGTACCAGAAAGCAGCTATATTTATGTGTGGCAATGTCACTGCCACCCAGACTGTGTTTCTGTGAGCACAGACAAGGAAACAATATGGGAGTGGAATCATGCTGATTGTGATCCTAGGTTTTTCCTTTAGACACCTGTGATTAGTTTGTACACTCAGAAAAAATGTCCTACAGTGAAGTTTTGAGTGAATGCTCCCTGGATCTTCAGTAACTGCAGCCAAGGTTTCTTTCAGATGCAACGTGATGAAAAGCCACTCTTAGGTTTAGGGCTGTGCTCCACGTAGGAGGAGGACAGGACAAGTGTGGTATTGTTTCAGGAGTCCCTGACAATCTCTTTCTTTGGACAGGACAAGCTGGTCGTGATGGACAGCCAGGTGAAAAAGGTAAGGGCTTCCTTTGAGGTTAAGTGCAGGTACTTTCTGCTTTGGCAAGAGTTTGATTTATAAAAGTGGTGGGAGAAAGATGGCAACAGATTCATGTTCTGGGATCTTGCTCTCTCAGAACTGTAGAGTCACCATGTAAGCATGGAAGAGACATATAATGGCTGTAAACTTGTGACACATTTACCTCTCTACAGAGCTCTTCTGTCACTGATGTTCCCCTCCCAGACATTGATGCTGGAGATGGCCAGTTGGCTGTGAGAATACAATAGGTAGAAAGTGCTAGAGGACAGCCAGGCTTAAATGGGTTGGTAGATTGTATGTCAGTGATTTCTGTCTTGTTAATGGTGATTATATCCCTAGGTGAACCAGGTCTTATGGGAATGCCAGGTGCCAGGGGCCCTCCAGGACCCACTGGAGATGCTGGAGAGCCAGGTAAAAGCATACAGAGAACAAAAATGCTTTTTGCTCCATCAGGAACACAGATGTATTTGTCAATTTCCAGTCTTAATTTGAATTTAAGTCTGGCAGAGGATCTCTGCATTCTTAAGGTGGTGATGAAAGGAAAATACTCAGAGAATCTAGACCCTTTATGATCCCAAAATTGCCCACAGTGCAAACATCAGTTGCTATGAGCTGATTTACATACCAGTTGCTAGGCCAGTTTCCACCACTTGTGAATTGTGTGCTATAATTTTACATAAATGTAATCTTTTTCTCCCTGTCTGTCCTTTTCCCACATGAAATTTTTTAGGCATCTTAAGAGCTATTGCCTTTTTCTGACAGGTCTTACAGGACCCCAAGGACCACCAGGTAGGCTTTTCTACCCTATTCCAATTTAACAATGACACGCTTTGATATGGACTCAAAAAACCCTTGTAATTTTCCTTCTGTGCTGCTCAGGGCTTCCAAAGTGATATCCCAAGGTTTCTGCATCTCCTTGGCTTTTGAGACAGGTTTTGTGCTTGATGGATGATTTTTGAGCAATGCAGGGCTTTTGAGTTTGAAATTTTGCCTTTCCCCAAAACATAATGCTTCAGTTCCCTGTGCATCACTGAGAAGTCCTAATCGGCAGCAGAAACAGAAGGGAGAGGATATAGCAATAGAGATGGAAACAGAGATCTGTAAGCAGAGGTGGTCTGGGGGGGCACTTCATCAGAGAATTCATCCTGGAGCCTCAGGACAGGTGGCAGTACCTAGAAGAAGCTGCAGGTAAATCTATGAAGCAGTTTCATCATCCAGGGAGCAGTGGAACCAGGGAAGCCCAGGGACACTACCAGCTCAGTCTGTTCCTCCACTTGCTTATAAAGTTATCAGGGGCCTGCTTATAAAGGCTGAAAGCCACGGTCTTGAGTAGGGAGCTCCTTCTATAAACCCACAAGTGAAACTCAGCTGGGGTACCTGAAAAACATTCAGCAAACAATATTTGCACTAACCATTTGAAATTGTTTGTCTACCTCATATCAGGACTTCCAGGGAACCCTGGCCGACCAGGGGCTAGAGGTGAGTTTTGTTTCTTCCCTAATGCTCATTTTCTGAGGTTTTCATTTTAGCGAGGATTAGCTGCTCCACTGACCAGTCCCTGGATCAACAGTGGCATCTAGTGGCTTTGGGAAGGGAAGGTTTGAGAAGCACGGTAGCCAAAGCTTCCCTGAGTGTACACGGGGGACAGTGAGGGCATCTGCTGAGGGACTTGGCATGACAGCTCTCCTCTGAGGAAACCTTTGGAGCCCAGTTCTGCCCTGAGCATGAGTAAGGTGCCTGGTGACTGCAGTGGAAGCTGTGTGCCTGCCTCGGATAAATCCAGGCTATTGCCTGTGCTGGCAGATGTAGTGCTTGGAAAGCTGATCAGAGGGTATCTCGGGATTAGCACAGCTCTCTTGCTTCCTCCCTGACCTTCTAGTGCTGTGACTTCTCAGACAAGAGATCAAGTGCAGAGAGAACAGAAACTACATGCTTAATAATAGAATGGTGTTGAGCTTATTATAGATCTTACCCACCCCCCCAAAAAGAAGCTCAACTTTTGTCTCTTTGTTTTCCTAGGAGAACCTGGAGCTCCAGGAAAAGTCATAAGTGCAGGTATGTAGTGCTGTGAGGGGTCACACTTCTGATTTAGGAGGGTTTTCTCTAGTTTTTTTTATGCTTCCTCAATTCATCTTGACTGTGTGTCAGACCTGTACTGGGGCTCCCTGTGTCTGGAGAATATTTATGCCATAGATGTGGGATTCCTTAGGCATAGATTTGTTACACAGTCACTGGATGTGTGAATGTAAGTGTCTGTGTGCAAATCTATGTGTTTGTTTTTTCAGAGGGTTCATCAACTGTTACTCTGCCAGGCCCACCGGGTCCCCCAGGCCCACCTGGCCCCACTGGTCCCCCAGGTGTTCCAGGTGAGTACTGATGAGTACAAAGTAGTGATAGGTCAAATCCAGGGACTAGAATCAAGCTCTTCTGCTGCTCAGGAAGGCAGGCTTGTGTCTAATCCCTTTCCCAGCACTGTTACTGAAATCAGGAAGTGCTTGTTTTCCAGTCTCAGCTTTGAGCTCAAGGCAGCAGAACTCCCACTCAAGCATCTGTAAACCTTTCTCACACACACATGCACTCTGGCTGTGCATGAGCTTGGGCCTCAGACTCCTCTGTCCCAGTCAGACACTGCCCTCCAGCATGCTGCTGTCAGGCAGCAGAGCTCCTGAGCCCTGCTTCTCATGGCACTTCTGTGCCTGGAGCTACTCCTGGAGCTGGTTTGGCAGAGCCAGTCTGAGTTTCCAGTGGAGAATGTGAGAGGAGGGTTAGGCCTATTGCATTCCTTTTCTGTTGTGGGCAGTGGCATTCTGGTTATTTCCCCAGTCTAAGAGGCACCAAACACTTTAATTGCCAGATGATGAAAATTCAAGTACTACATGGGGCATTGATGAATTCATACCCCATAGCAATTCCATTTAGTTGTGTGGAAAAATACATTATTTGAAAGTCTCAGCTCATACAAAAGTCCTATTGATTCTTTTCTGCTATTGTAAAATACAACCAGTAAAATCTAATGAAATTTGGGTTTTTTTCCTTTGAAACTAGGTCCTGTTGGACCAGCTGGTCTCCCTGGACAGCAAGGTACCATTTTCCTTCAGCTTTGATTATACTTCTTAAGAGAGAGGAATTCATTAGTTTTCTTTTGTTTCTAATTCTCTAAGCCCTTAGCACATTCCCTCTCCCTTTTGTTCTCAGATTTCTTCCTTTCAGTTAATTTTGTTGCATTATTTGACTTAATTAATCTAGTAAAGAATTTCTATCATTTTTTTTGTATTCCCAGTGGAAGAAGGGGGGTGGTAAGAGGGTGATAAGAGCCAGTGTAATGTGGATACTGCAAATGTCTTTTTTTTCTTATGCTGTTTTTCCTGAGGGCTGGTATTTCTAAGGCACTTCTTAAGTGCAGTTGCCTTTCTGTGATAGGGGACATAGCCCAGCTGGATACCTCCTGCCATTTTGAAAGGCAGGAGAACAAACTATAGCCAAATTGGGATTAATGTCACTGTGAAAGCACTGCCAATTGGGCAGACATCTGTTTGGAAGGGCCTGAACAGAGCTGACCCCTAAGAACCTTTCTTAGCTGGTTTTCTATGATCCTGTTAGAGCAAACTGGCAGTAATTTCCACATTTCAATGCAGTGTCCCTCAGATCTGGGGACTGAGTTCATGCTGCCAGTTCTCATAAGAAAAGTCCGAACCTCTTGTCGGAGTAGGTACAAAATGTCACCCTCTCTGTTACATAACTCCTTTTCATTGTTGCTTTGTTTCTTTTTTCCTGGGAAAAGGTCCACGGGGTGAGAAAGGATCCCCAGGTGAAGCTGTGATAGAAACCATCAGAACAGAAGTCTCATCATTAGCATCTCAGAGTAAGTGATCCTGCCTTTCCACTTCTTTGCTTGGAGATGTGTCAGAGCCTCAAGGCCTGCTCACAGCTACCCGGAGATGTGCCTAACTCTTTCTTCTCCGTGTGACATAGGGCAAGTGTGTGTGTGTCTGTGTGTGTATCTGTGTTTGGTGGTGTGTCTGCAATGCCAGCTACCTCTTCTGCCCTCCTTCTTATCTGTGCATCCCAAAGTCCTTTCAAAAGGAGGCAGATGGTGTCACGCCCATGGCACAGAGAGGGAAGCTGAGGAATAGTGACTGGGGAGCAGCCACTAACAGGGGACATACTCACAGAGCTGAGAGCTTACTGCCACTGAGTTCACACAGGGCAGTTCCCTGTGTAATATGAACATGGGGCCATCTGTAAGAGGAGAAGCACTTTGAAAAGGCATGTTAATCTAAGCAACAGGAATAATCTCTCTTCAAAATAATGTTTTCCATGAAGAGCAAATAAATTTTGAGATGAAAAAAATTTTAACGTTTTGTAAAATATTTAAATATTAAGATGAAAATAAGTGGAGCAGAACAGAATGGTTTAGGAACATCCCAAGAAAAGTGCTTGCTCTGTGCAACACTAGATATGTGATTCACTTGGAGTCAGTATTCCTAGGATCTGGGACCTCTGCAAGTTTGCAGCAAGGTAGAAGAGGGAAAAAAAGATAAACAATCTTTGCCTGATCACCATCTGAATGGGGCCATATAGATTCAGACCATGCTTTAGTACTATACAATTCCTCATTCAGGAGTCTTGGATCTCAGCATCACTGAACTTTGAGTCTGTGCCTCAGCTTGGAGGCGAGGGTACATTCACAGTACAATCAAGATAACACAGTGCAGCTACATGTTAAATAAAGTCTGTGTTATGTTCTCCTCCCAAAACTTGCCTCTTTTAAAGAATCTTTCCTCTCCTTGAAAGTTCTTTCTCTTCTTCTCCAGCCTTTGAGTCCTTTGCTCTTTTCTCTCAACAACCATTACTCTCTCCCTGTTTCCAATATGCTGCCATCCTGCTCAGTGCTGTATTTTGCTTCATGTCCTCACCAAACACATCTCTCCTCTCCCTCCTCCGTTTCATCTTTGACTTAGATCACCCAGGTCCTGTCTTAGTCCACCTTTGACTGTAAGAGCTTCTAACAGCAATATATTGACAGAGTTTCCATAGCAGCAGTAGTTTCATAGCAACAATTTTCCCTTGCTTGTGTTTTTCTTTTGCACAGTGCTGGGAGATTTGCAAGGGCGAGCAGGACCACCAGGGCCCCCTGGACCACCAGGTACATAACATACAGAGCTCAGTACCTAAGCAGGGGGATGCTCACGCAACATGGCACATTTCTGGGTCATGCAGTATGCTGAGTAAATATTCCCTAATACCCCTGTTTCTTTTGTCATAAGGTGAATCTGTGCAGGGACCTCCTGGACCTCGTGGTCCGCCAGGTAAGAGCTTGTTCCTCTGAAACCAAACTGGAAAGTGGGAGGTTTTTCCAAGGCCTAGGGCTGGAAGCAGAATGTTACATAAATTGTGTTTGTACCAACACAATTTCACTGCAGCAAGATGCTGCCCAACAAAGGACATTTACTTTGGCAGCGATTTCTAGCCAAAGTATTAATTAGTAAAAGCCATAGTTTTTGGGAAGACATTCAGAGTTTTCAAGTTGCTAAAGGAAGTAACTGCAATCAATTCCATGTTTACTTCTTACTTGTCCAGCCTTAACTTTCAGCTGTGGACAGACAGGGAGGTTCTTATGAGAAACATATCCCCATGCCCCATCCTGTAACAGACTTCCCATTTGCAGCCAGAACAGGAAAGGTGTGGGAGGACCTGTGACAGGAGCAGAACCCCATTCCTTGCCCTCTGCTCAGTAGGAAAAGGGGAGCAGGTTGGGTGTGTGATGGGATAGACACCCAGTATCACAAAGAAAGGAGTTTCTCTGTCCTTTTCTGCTGCAGTGGCAAATGATAGTGAAAAGTAACTATCAGGGGTAGATGTGTGAAGAAAACAGTGGTAAGAGCCTACACTGGGAAACACTCATGCTAAGGCCGTGGCTGGAGATGTAGCAGCTCTTACGTGCACTTACTTACATTGCTGAGGTTCATCCTTCCTGAAGCCTTTCTGTGTCCCTTTTGCCTAGGAGAAGGATTGCCAGGACCTCCAGGCCCACCAGGGAGACTAGGATCATCCATGTCCACCTCAGGTAGGTTCTTGCCACTCATTCCCACACCTGGTCCTGGGAATGTTCTGTTGGGGTTCCAAAGAGCACGTACATGGCTAGGACCAAGTGGAGCCAGAGAAACCTTGTGTCATACTCTGCTGGATGTCATGAAGAAATCTCTTTGTTTGAATTGCAGAAGCATTCTTCACAGGCCCACCGGGTCCACCAGGACCACCAGGCCCGAAGGGAGACCAAGGTGGGTATATCCTGCTGCCTAACCAAAGTGCTAGAGGGGTCTCAGCACCTTAGACTGAAAAGAAGGAAGGGCTTAGGAGCAGAAAGTCCTGCCTTTGTCTGTAAGAAAGCTAGCACAGTTGTCACTAAGTAGGACTCCTGTCTGCTATAAAACAAGTTAGTCTTTGTCAGAGAAATTTATTAGCCTCCAGTACTGGTGTCAAGGCAGTCGCTGTATTCAGATCCCAGCTTTGCAAGCCCATTAGACTCAAGAACATTCAGAGCTTCAGATCTGCCGTTGAAGGGGACAGCCTTTTTGCAAAATGCATTGTAGACTAAATCAGTGCAAGGAGGTGGCCCTGTGAAGTGTAGCTCAGCTCTCAGCTGGAAGGGAAGCATAGACCTTCTCCCTTTACCCATTGCTCCCCTACAAATTGAAGGCCAAGATGATATGCTGCAGTGTGGGCTGGCATGTTGCTGATGACAATAAAGCAAATCCTAACACTGTTCCTCTGCTCCCCTGTTCACAGGTGAACGAGGTCCACGGGGATTCACAGGTAAGGAGGCTTCCAGGAGACACCAGTGGGTTTCAGGGTAGCTTGCCTGGGCTGCTCCTCCATGACTCCATATGACTGCTCCTCCATTTCTGTGTCTCATGCAGGAGAACCGGGTGATCCTGGCCTTTCAGCATTCTCTTCCCATGGTCAGTCTGTGTCCCCTTCCCTCCTTTGAATTCATCATCCCTAGCCTGAAATCAGGGGCCAAAATCCTGCTCTAATACTTCTAACTTAATTTTAGTGGAGCCAGGATTTTGTCCACATACTTTATTCCTGTGAATCTCTGACTCTCTTTCTGCAACTGGCAGGTGAAAGAGTCACCATACAGGGACCCCCAGGCCCACCAGGCCCACCTGGACCAAAAGGTGAAGTTAAAAATCTTCTTTCTTTCTTTGGGGGTGGTCTCACACAACCAAGCATGGTTGAGACTAAAGGATGGAACAACCTGGTCATTTGGGAACGAGAGCTGTGCTCACCCCTGCCTTTTCAGGCAAAGCAGGACCACAGCAATAGAACTGCTGTGAGCACCAGGCACTTGACCAGGTCACTTGATCTTAAAGGCTCGGGAAAGCTGCCATGGCCTCTTCCTCATGCTCTTTCCCAAAAAGCTGGCACTTCAAGACAGTCATTGCAAGGGCGGGTAGTTGCTTCTCTTACAACATGTAGTTCAACTGCTTCACATGACCAAGTATGCAACATGCAGTGACACCCATTACAAGTGTCTGTCTCCCTCACTCTTTTCCAGGTGATGCAGGTGTCCCAGGCGCACCTGGCATCCCAGGAGCATCTCGAGGTAAGAGGCCAGACCATCATTGCTCTGATATTAACAAGGAATGCTGATATCCTGGTGGAGGCTTTGAAAAAGCTGCTTTGACTTTTACCAGTGTGTGTGCCAACCTAATGCTGATGGGATTTGTGTTGAAAACTTCTTTTTGCACAGGTTGCCTTAAATCAGAAAATTTAAGAAATGACAGTTTTCTTTTTCCAGCTTACTGGGAATCCTTTAAGCCAGAGTTTTGCCTCTGTGTGAATGGGTTCTTGGACTGGTGCTGCCCAGACTGACTGGGATTGGGAGCAGCAGGGCAGTGAGGTTAGACTAATGAGCTTGAGCTATGGTCTCTGTCTGTATTCTGCACAGCACTGCACTCTGGTGCACAAACCCACCAGGTCTGCTTGTACAAAGCCTGGAATGTCTTTGGACTCAGTCCTGCACGAGCTGAATTACAAGATGCTGAATTAATTGAAGACATTATACTGCCAAATAGCCCATGCTCAGACTGTGTTTAGAGATGCAGGGGGAGCTCCTCCATATTCCATTTCCAAAGGTCTTTCCAGACCTGTGGGAAGGGCTTAATGCAAATACACTTTACTATCACTTGGTCTAATGCAGCTGTGCCAAAAACACTCCTTCTCCTTACAATGCTTTCTGTAGGTGGATCCAGACAAATTCAGGGACCCCCAGGACTTCCTGGGCCACCTGGTCCTCCTGGCCCAAGTGGAGGTTCATCTGAAGAGATTCAGCAGTATATCACTGACTACCTGAAGAGTGAGTATTATGAGATTTTTGCTGTGGGTCAGAAGTTGCATGCCTGTCTCTCTTTTGGTCCCTGAGTTCTTGTCCCTCTTCTTGTAGAAGCAGCAGCTCTGCTACTCTGGGCTTATTTCTGCTGAATACTGTGAAGTGCTGTTGCCCAGAATGGCCTCTGCAGAACTGTCCTTCTGTTGTCCTGCTCTTTGTCAGTGGAAGAGGGTCTGTGCTTATGGTCAGTCTTCCCTCTTAGTGATGTGGGCATATCTTGGGCTTTCTATGTAGGTGACAACGTCAGACATTATTTGACTGGTGCCCAAGGCCCACCAGGCCCTCCAGGCCCACCTGGACTTATCACCACTGCGGATGGGGTGACCTTGGATTATGCAGAGCTGGCTACCCGTGTCATGAGCTATATGACAAGTAAGCATCATGTTGGTAAACTCTGTACTGAGTCAGGCCCTCAGCTGAGCTTGTGCAGCACCTAGGAGGTGAGAACCAGAGGAGAAACAAGTCTTTAAATAGCAGCACCTCAACCATGTTACTCATCTTCAGCAGTCTAGGCCCATGACTCCACACAGCTGAGGTGTCCTCTGAGCCTTGTCCTATTTTAATGGGTAGATTAACTAGCAGTCGCTGCTGTTTAAAAAGTCTCATATTAAACATTTGCTGTTAGACCCTTTAACACTCCCAAGACCTAAACAGTGGTGGTTTTATTTAGTCTATGTGCTCTCAAGTATTCTGGGGTTGTCTTGTGTGCTTGGGGCCCTCCTGAAGTAAATGAAATTCCCAAAGCTTTTGGAAGTAGCCTGGAATCTCAACCAGAAATGCAGAGCACACAGCTGTGGAGATGACCAGGATGTGTGAGATAGCAACTGTTTCATAGTTGGGGGCATGGGAAGCCCATGCTACTAGTTAATTAATTCAGCTTTCCTTTGTCCCTTCCTAACCCCTCCTCACCTTTTGTCTTACCCTGCCTGATGTAAAACCTTTTCATTCCCACAGGCTCTTCAGGTCGTTATGAGTCATTTTCTAGCTCAGTATCAACTACATCCCTTTTGTACCAAGAACTTCTGGATCTGCTGCAGAGTGAGTGACCCTCAAAGGAAACATGGGATTGGGGCTAAATCATCCCATCATCCTGGAGATCTGTCTTTCCCTTCCAGTCTCCAGTCTGCAACTGGAGTTACCTGCAGCTGCTTTAGAGTGTTCTCCTTTTCAACTCCCCTCCATGTTCCCCCCATGGCCTTGCTATGTTGTTGTTCTTAAGGTGAGGGGGATCCCCAGCTCTGTATTCTTTTCTACACACACTGTTACTGTGGGCTGACAGGTAAATCTCCAGGATGTCATTTCACTGTCCCTAAAGGTATTGATGATGCTGGCCAGTACTGTGCTCCAGATGGCTACTGAAGTGCCACAAAGCTCAGCATGGTCTTTCCCAGATGAGCTGCTTTTCATTCCCATTACCCAAGAAGTTGTCCAGGGTGTCCTGAAAAAAACAGAGCACAAGGAGGTCCCTTAAGCAATCCAAATTCTCATCCTCCTCACACCCTTATTATAGCAGGTTCCCAGCCTTATCACAAATGTTTCTGGCACCGTATACAGGACAATTCACTCAGAAAAGAGGGAGGAAAGGAGCTTTGCATCCATAGGTTTTGACAGTCTCCCTAGTGGTGGGGGCTCAGCTCATGGGTTGGGAACTCCTCACACTCGGTGTCTGTGCAGCAGCTGGACAGACTTAAAAGATGCATTTTTTCGTTTTTAGGAGAAGAAATTCGTCAGTATCTCATTGGACCTCGGGGCCCACCAGGACCTCCTGGGCCAGGGGGAGATGGAACGTCTCTGTCACTGGATTATGATGAGCTGACCAGGAGGTTTATCAGCTACTTGTCAAGTAATGGTTTTATTAGTGTGTATTTCCCTCTGTTCCTTTAGGAGCCCAGCACAAAGCTCATCCTGTCAGTCAATAGAAGCTATTTCAGTGCTGATTGTGTGAATGCCTGTGTACAGAGACCTCCTCACAGGGACTGTGAGAGACTTGGAAGAGAACAAAGATACTATCCACAGACTAGTAATGAATCCTTTCTTTGTTAAAAATTGAGTTTAGGAACATAATTTCATCTCAGACATCTTAGAAGTTCCATCAACACCTTTAAGTGCCTTTCTAACCCTCATCTCTGTGGTCAGGATATATCTCCCTGTGAAAGAGTTGGTCTGTGCCCACTTTGTGTCAAGGCAGCTCAGGCAACAAGCTCTTAGAAGTTTAAAGTTAGTTGAAACAAATTCCATGTCTCTGCTTCATTCTCCCATCCGTAAAGGGGTGATATGGCATATAAGAACTGTTGGACAGAGAGGACTCTTTGAGCATCCCCCGTAGCAGTGCTAAAATGCCTAATCCTGGTAGCTGCAACTCTCTGCTTAAAAATGCAGCCTGGTCCATGCTCAGTTTCTCTGAACTGCTCTTTGAGCCCAGATCTCACTAGTGGACTGCTCCTAAGATGGAGGGAATTTCCAGCAGGAAACTGCAGTTTAATGGCAGCACCCCAATGACCAAGCAGAACAGCTGCATTTTGTCAGCAGGGACATTTCATTAAAGCAAATCACAGAGTGCAGAGTGTTGCCCCAGAGCTGCAGACACAGGGGGAGCAGCACAACCATCAGCCTGTGGGTCGCCGCTGAGCTGCAAGTCCAGGGGTGCCCCCACCCCATCACGGGTTCATGAGGTGCAGAGCTTTTGCCAGGAACAGAGGCCTGCTGCCTGCCTGTCTGTGGGTGTCCTTGTGTTGGAATTGTCAGGGCAAACTCACAAGTCCAGAACAAGGTTTGAGCTCTGGCTCCTGGCACAGCCTGCTGATGGGAACACTCCACTTTGCAGGAGCCCCTCCTGTATTGCCTGTGGACAAGCCCTACGGCCTGTGTGCTCACACTGTTACAGCCTGTTCTGATAATGTTTATCTGTTTGATTTTGTAGGTTCTGGGATGAACATTGGACTCCCTGGACCACCTGGGCCTCCAGGGACACCTGGTATATCTTACAGTGACCTGACAGCGTACCTGCGAAGTAAGCCCACTCCTTGACTCCCCTGCCATGGGGGGAGGGGATCCATGCCCCCAGGATCTTTTTTACAGCCTTAGTCACAGAATTTCCCTTTTTGCCCATCATCACAAATAACCCTCTGATTTGTCCTTAGCAGCACTGCAGGGCTCTGCTGGCACCTGCACACTCCGCAGGGGGGCTGCAGCTGGATCACCATGCTCCTGTGAGGAGAAACAGCAGTGGGGCTGTCTTGGAGATGGGCATGAAGGGAGCCCTTTGTTGTATCCAAACTCTGCACCACAGAGGCATCATTTCTTATGCCACTCTTTAAAAGTATATTTAAAAAATAGGGCCTTTACTGTCTTTGGAATCACCTGACTTACCAATGTGACATGTACGTGCAGGGAAGTGAGGTGCACCAGGAAGGCTGCAGCAGAAGGTGCTGGAGAGAAAAAAAAAGCCTTATACTTGGCTGTATCCGGCATAACCTGTATTGTCAAGGAACATTCATCAGGGTTATGGTTTTTTGTGTGACTTCTTTTCTTCCCTTGTGTCTTACAGACTCTGAATTCAGTGGTCTTGTTGGGCCCCCTGGTCCTGCAGGGCCCCCAGGACCTCCAGGGATCCCTGGATCACCAGGCACCTCTCTTGAGGATGTCTCTGCCTACCTACAAAGTAAGCACTTGTGTTTCTCCCAGCTGGCAGGGAGTTTCTGTTTGTAGATGCTGGAGGGACTGAGGCTGAGATTTAGCTTAGCAGGGATGTGACTGCCCACTGGGAACAAAGTCACTGTAAAGAAAAAAATCTCATCAATGTCATCTGTAAAGGGATGGAAGTTGGGGTTGGAGCCTTCAAATTTCCAAAATCCCCAGACATGTGCAATTTCCTTGTCCTCTCACTGATGGAAAATAATTCTCCCTCTCTCTCAAGATGTTGGATACTCTTCCCCGTCTGGAGTTCGGGGCCCACCTGGCCCTCCTGGCCCTCCAGGACCACCAGGCTTCTCTGGAACTGGCCTCCTGTCCTATGCTGACATCACCCACAGCGACGAGTTCAGGAGTGAGCTGATCCAGTACCTGAAGAGTAAGGGGACACCGTCCATCCTCCCTGCACATGTCCCAAGCCATACTTTGCCTCCTGTAGATGACTGGCCCTGCCACAGCTGAGACTTTCCTTTAGGAGCCTTCTCTGAACTGGGGCTGCAGCAACACCTTTCCTCTGTGGCCAGGTCTATGCAGGACTGTGCTGCACCCCGTAGGCTTTTCTCCTCTCAGTCCAGCTTCCAGCCAAAGTCTGTGTTGTGAGACAACAGGGAAAGGCACTGGGTAGCTACAATTGGCCTGTGCTGAACAGTGAGTCCCTAGGAAGGTCACTGGCAGAGTTTTGCTATGGGAAAAGCATTTTCTTTGGCAAACACCTGCCCAGAGAGCCGTGGATAATGGAGGGGTTGGAAGGCGGCACTGAGCCAGCTGTGAAGCACCAGTGGTCTGAGCTCATCCTGGCAAGTTATCCAGGGCAGTCTTTCAAAAACACCTCAGTTTTAGCAAACTGGTCACAGAATGGCTCTTTTGGCAGAGGTGCTGAAATTGGCCTGAGTAGTGCACCGTTCTGCAAAATCATTGGGCATGCTCCCAAGATTGGGCACACAAAATTGTGGGAAAGATGGGAAGGAGGAGGATGTCATGCCACCTGTAGATTCCAAGGTTGACATGTGCCTGCTGCCTGAGAAATGGCACTGGATGAGGGTCATTGTGATGCTTGGTGGGACAGAACTTCACACTCCACTCTTCATTCAGGTGGTAGCACAGAACCTCTGCCAAGCCCAGTGTCCCTGAAGTTCCGCCCTTGTATTTTGCAGGTGATGAAATTCGAAGCTACATCTCAGGACCCCCTGGGCCCCCTGGGCCACCAGGACCCAAAGGAGACAGTGGCTTGGTGTCTGGGTCTATGTCTTCCTCATACGAAGGGTTACGGGCTTCTGAGCACTTGCATGGAGGGTCCCTTGGTGCTGAGGGCTCCCACAGGGGCTCACTGGGCACAGGCAGCTCGTATGGCAGCTCCACGAGCAGCATGTCCTCCTACCACGCCTCGGTGGGCAGCGATGGCCCTTACGATGCCTCCATGGGCACTGGTGGGTCCTTTGATGGGCTGCTGACAGAGGAGGAATCACACAGATCAGCAGGGTCGAGCAGAGCCTTCAGCAACTCCTTCACTGGTTCCCTGGATTACAACGAGCTGGCACTCCGTGTGTCAGAGAGCCTGCAGAGTGAGTGCAATGCCTGCTCCTCCTGACCCTCCCTATCCCAGCCTACAGCTCCAAACCCCCTGTGCCTCCTCACGCTGTTCACTTCCCTCCCCTTCCTGCTGCCTACAGCTCTCCCTTACACCTTCTGCCTCAGCATCCAGCCATGGTTCTCCCAGAGCTCCTTTCAAATGACATCTTTAATTCCACAGGCCGAGGTATTCTCCAGGACCTGATGTCTTACACTGCACAGGGACCCGCAGGTCCCCCAGGCCCTCCTGGTCCCCCTGGCATCAGCAAGGTCTTTGCAGCCTATGGCAATGTCACTGCAGACCTCATGGACTTCTTTAGAAGTAAGTGATATTTTGACTTGGCCTTTCTGGCTCATGGATATGAGATCTCCCCGACCTCTCACAGACCTACTGATCTTTTCACCTTTGCACACTACAAAAGTCAAGGTGCAGAGTTGAAGGTGGATGGTCTTTCCATCTCCTTCCTCCCTTGTAGGTGCAGTCTTATTAGGAAGGACATCAGTTTTTCCCACTATTCATAGGAAACATCCCAAACCCTGAAGGCCTCTGTGCTTACAACCTCTGTGGCCCATTTTAACATGGCTGGGCTGGCACACGTACAGAAACATGAGCCAGCTGCTCACTCTGCTCTCAGATTTCCTCACCCTGAGTATGGGCCAGCTCCAGCCCTAGTGACAGCCAGGGCACCCAGAGAGAGTGACAGAGCAGTGCTGGTGAAATGACATCACAGCCTGTCCTTGGGACTTTGTTGGGACCAAAACCATTTTTTAAAAATGTTGCTGTCAGTCTATTCCCATCTAACCAAGAGAAATGTCCTTCCAGTGTGACTCACAGCTTCTCTGAGTGGGCAGTGGTTTGTCCCACTCATTCACTCTCCTTTATTTTCCTCTCCAGCACATGGTGCCATCCAGGGGCCACCCGGTGAAAAGGGGGAGAGGGGTTATCCTGGACCCAAAGGTAAGGCTTGCCATCTTTTTCCCTCTTCAGCCCTTTGATACCCTCTGACCACAGAGGTCACAGCACTGCTTGAGGTCACACCCTCTCACAGTGAAGGTGGCACCCTCAGGATCTCAGCCAAAACATTGTCCTGACTTGGTCTCCCTTCCCCTGGCCTGTCCCTGTCTGTGGGTCACTTGTGCTCAAGGGCAAACTTGGTCTTCTCGTTCCTTCAGGTGACCGTGGGCCAATGGGCCCACCAGGACGACACGGGCACAGGGGACCAAAAGGAGAGAAGGGAGAGAAAGGTAGGAACACGTGCCATCCCCAACAGAGCAGGGTTTGACTATCAGGGACCATCCCTGGGAATAGCTGGAAAACACAGCCCCAGTTTTTTATTTTGGATCTTTTGTCTTTTTACATGAACTTTCTAATTAACCCTCCTTTTGACTTTCTTGTCCCCAGGTGAACAAGTGTATGTTGGAAGAAGAAAAAGAAGAAGTGTTGGTGTTTAAGGAAAGAGGTAGCTCAGTTCTGCACAGGGCAGCATTCCCAGCAGCCTGTAGAGAATTAGCCTGAGTTTTCACTGCCTTAATGCTAAAACATCCTCACTGCTCAGCTGACCCCTTAGAGTTGATAGCTCAGATCTGAATGTCTCTTGTGTGTGTCCAGCATGGCCCTAGTGTGGGTGTTTGCTCCTGTTACTGATGTTTGGCTTCATGCCCCTGAGCCCCCAGGCTGATGTCCTTGGGCTGACAAGGGCTTCCTGTCTCACCTAGTCCAGGCTTCTTGTACTACTCCCAGATATGTAAAAACCTGTTTTTTTTAACAACTAGTCAACTATGCAACAAAAAAGAAGAAAAGAAAACAATCCCATCCCCACTAAATGCATGGTTTGTCAGGGATCAGATGCAGCCTGCAAGGCCCTGTGAGAAACCCTGGGACTAAGCTTGCACTGCCCTGGGATTCCCTCTCCACAAACCAGCCCTAAGTGGAGCCCATTTATAGCAGCACAGCAAGACAGACACTCACAGGGACCGAACTGAAGCACTTTTAAATGTAATTTGTTTATCTTTTAAAAATATTTTTGTATTTTTTCTGGTTTTTTAAACACTGGTAAAAAATAATCTTTAATGTAAACAGCCCAATTAAAGTGTGTTTTTAACCCCATCCCTGAACTACTCAGGACAGCTGTTCTGTGCTTGCAGGTTGTTGTGGGGGAGGGTGAGGCACCTGAGATGGGTCTGAGGTACAATGGTAAATACAATGGCACAACATTAAATACATTTTATATTCAGTTATTTTAAACATTGTAAATTGTCCCCTTCACTCAAAACACTTGTACAAAACACTTGTATTTCATGCAAGTTTTCCATCAACAAAACTGAGGCAATCTCAGCAAACTGTGATTTTATTGTATTTACAGCAGAATTATTACAATATTCTACAGAAAGCCATGAAATCAAATTACTTTGAAAAACAAGACAAAAAAAAATCCCAAAACTGTTGTATGGCTGCTACTGCAAGTTCACTTCCACGAGCTGTACAGAGACCCTTAGCCAATTATTCATCAATCTCATGATTTTTGGTTGCTTTCTGTAAGGCAAAAATAACTTGGTTTGCAGTTAACACAAAACATTCAACAAACTGCTGGGAGAGCACGAGGCTGGCATTGCCTCAGGCGCATGTTTTGTCACAGGATCAACGCTCACAGGATCACAGCCAGTGCTCTGCTTGGCTTCCTGACAGAAAACAGGGTGACAGTTCAACATTAGATGCCACTCAATGTCCCTTTCTAGTTTCTGTTCTTTCCACCATTTTAGGACTGATTTACCACCTAATTTTAATTGTGGAAGATTTTGTTAAATCAGGGTAACCCTGGGCTCAGCCACTCCCTTCTGCTTGCAGTACAGGGGAAGCACCTGAGCCCTTTCTCGTGGGCTGGGCTGAGCATGTTCACGCTTAAGGGGTTTTCCTCTGCCACCACTGCCTGCCTGAATGCCAGATGTGCAAAGGAGCTACAGAAACAAAGCACAAGGACTGACCTGGAGGAAGGGGATGCAGAACAAGTAAAAGTTCTGTAAAAGAAACACCATAATTTCCTTTGGATTCTCCTTCCCTTTATCTGTTCTCATCTTTTGCAAGACTGAGAAATAATGGGGCATCCTGGCCTTGGCTTGCCTGTGAAGGAGGAAGGTTAATTCTCTCTGATCTTACTTCAAGTGCAGTGAAGATGGCAGAAGTAGTCTGAGAATGGGAAATTTGAATGGACACATCAATGCAAGGAAGTTTCAGAGATCAGATTTTGACGTAAAATGATGAGAGTGTAAATGCTAACATAGAAAGCAGAGAACTTATCTACACAGCGATGGTCCTAAACACTCCTCCGTGCCCTTTCCTCCAACCACCACAGTCACTGTCCTCAAACTTGCCCGTCTTCCCCGCAGCAGATGAACCAAGAAGCGGTAAATCAGTGGAAGCAACTTGCACTGAGCTTATTTGTACATTTCAGTTTTCAGCAAGGATGTATTTCTGAGGTCCTGGGAGCTGCAGCTGCACAGCAGCTCTGAAAATCAGGCTGCCTAAAAGTGGACCCAAGTGCCTGAATTTAAAACACCTTACTTGAATCTTTCCTATACCAAAGCAAGCTTGAAATACTTGCATGGCAGATACTGTTTCAGTTGGAGACTCAAACTTCCTATGTGATACTGCTGTCACAAAAGACATGGTGTGACAAAAGCAATTCCATTGCTGCTTTGCTTAGCACCTTCTTTAAGACAGAACTAAGTTTCCAATTTTCAAGAACAAGTCCTCTGGTGCAGAAGAAAAAATTCTTTAACTGTGTGATTGATTAGATATTGAGTCCCCGTGAATGAAATTTTAGAAGAATATTAGCTTAAAAGATTACCTGGTAAAAAGGATGCAGCTCAGACTGAACATCAGTTTTTAATGTGCTGCGAAAAATCACTCTGAGTGAATGCTGCTGGTCAGGACAGTGCAGCCCTGCCACGAGGGAATTTGAATTCAGGTGCCAATTCAGATAAAGGTTTTCCTTCAGAAGGTGTTTATAAATCAGGACCTACATAATCAATCATAAGAATAACAACTTCAGTATCATACATTTACATGCTGCATATAGTTCTTGTGTATACGCCAGAGTGCTTGGAGAAGGAAAATCTCTTTTATGGGAATCAGAGAGGATCAAATGCTGGAGCATTTCTTCTTCATAAAACAAGCAGCAAAGTTTCCCTGGAACTTGGGAAGATCAAGGGCTGCCCACAGCCCATTTTCCCCTGGGTTTGAAATCCCTCCTCAGCCAGCCCCACTCAGGGGAACTGCAGAATCTCCTAAAAACAGAGGCAGCAGGAGCACCCGAAGACCTTTAGCCCCAGATCTGTCTCGAAGCCTTAAGCAGTGCCAAAATGCACTTTCAGAGCTCGGGAAGCACATGGTGTGAGGCTGAGGCCCTGCAGGCAGGTTTTCCTTGAGGATCAGTTGTAAACACAGGAGGACAACCCACACACAGCACTGCAATCCAGGGATTTTTTGTCTTTGCTCATTTTCCTGTGGACAGAATTTACAATGTAATAAAACACAAAGGTGAACAAATACTGATTTGTGGTCAGCTTTGGAAGAGCGTGTGGGAACAATGAGATCTGCCAAACAGTAAGAAAGTACATTGTTTTGGCTGCAGAAAACACACCTCACCACCCTTGGAGATGGAGCTGCTAACATTCATTTGAGGGAGGTGACATGGGAAAATATTGAGATTGGATTTCGCATCTCAGGAGATGTCTTTTAGGCCTATGTGAGACAAAAGTAATTTTAATTGAATTTTCTAACACTGATACAATATTGTAATACCTCTCTTATGTTCTGCAATGCTTTAACCCAATTTTATCAGTCTGGATGTGTAAGTACCCGTGCTGGTTCTTGTTATCACCCAGAAAACATATTTTCATGCTTGGTATCAATTCTCAGCCCAGTTTACAAGGCTGCAACTGCTTCGCAGGGCTCCCCACCTGGAGACCTGAGCAAGGCTTCCATCACCACATCCGATCCCTCCCTTCATCCCAGAGCTCAGTTACAGTTATTTGTGCAATTTACAATGAGATCAGATTTCAGGCCCTGTGTGAAAAGGATCTTCAAATAAAAGATGTAAGAGATTCAGACTGAGGTAAACAGAATGCCAATGTATATTAGTGAGTTATCACTGAAACTACCAAAAATGTAAGGAGAAGATTACTAACATTTCCCTGCGAGGATTTAATGGGGATGAACGTAGACATAATCCAGAAGAGGAAATCTGCCTGTCCTGCCTCCTCCCCAAGTAAAGCACTGACCCTACTTCATACGAAATTGCAAACAAATTCTGTTAAATAGAGGTGAAGATTGTTTAATGTTATCTTAGTAACAGTCAATTTATGAAGGTGGAGCTTAAAAAGCAAAAGGTCTTCAAAGACTTCTCTCCCTAATGAACAAACAATTCAAAAAACTTTGCATTTAGCAACAGAGAACATTCTAGAGATATGGAGTGTGAATTTACAACAGTACACAATACACGTTTATAATAATAATAAAATGCCAGAAATTAAGGCTAGCTATTAATTATGCTATCAAAAAGTTACAAAATTTAAATTAAAACATGCATTTTCCAATTTTTTTTACTGTGTTGTAAATTAAGTGTCTTCATGGAGAAGGTATCGGTTCAACGTCCAAGGATTTCAGCATCCAAGGTTTCAACCACAGCTGATTAAAGTCCTATGTTAATTTCTGAGTTCATTGCCATGCAGCAACACTGTTCCCATGAAATGAACGCCATGGAATGGGCACCAGTCACACGGTCAATGCAAGCAAGCAAAACAAAACAGGTGCAGTTGATGCCCAAAGAGATCAGAGAAAGTCAGGCCTCAAAAGACAGAAAGCAAATACTATTTTACAAATGGAGCTCCAGCATACCCAAGTACAGCTTATACCACTGTCTTGATATGACTCAACCTCTCTCCACCAAAAGGAGAGCAGCAAACATGACCTAATACAGCTGCATTTCCCTACCCCCCATAGGAGACACAGTTCAGATTTTCCACTGCAGATCAGACAGGCAAATAACTTATGGTACATCTATGAACTCAAAAAATAAAACCTGCCTATGTTAGTAGGTGGCAACACAAAAGCAAAACACCCAGCTTCATAAAGGAGTTTGTCTAAATATTTAACTTAAATCTTTCCTTAAAATAAAATGACTAAAATAAAAAAGAAAATGGAATCTAACGCTTCTAGTGAAATCAGACTTTAGCCATGGTTATTTATAAATATAACCATCCACCTCCACTTCTGTGATGGAGTTTAAATGAACAGGCTTTGGTAAGAACAGAACAATGGCTCTACCCATTCCAGGTACAGTTAGAGAAACCATGTGCATTTTGCACGCTGCTTTCTAAAAAATACATTCTACAGTTTTTCAATTTGTAGAACTAACCACCTGTATGTAATAGCTAAGGAAAATAATAAACTGTGCATTTTAAAGTTAGCATTTTTTTCACCTTTACATATTTTAGTGCAAAATATTTTAGGGTGAGGATTTACAACAAAAATGGCAGTAGCAGCAAGAAATCTTGTTTTGTACAGTAACAACAACGCTAAGGAGTTTTGTGTTTTTAAATGACAAAACAGTATCCTGTTGCCAGGATCAGCATATCTAAGTGTTTCAGGCACTGTATTAATTAAACTAGCACCCCATTTCATTATGGAACTAATGGACAAAACGTGTCATGGAGATCAGCTCAGTTTAATTTATGCCAGAGGTTTCTTTTGAAAGAAGTTGCAAGGCTTTTGCTTTTGCCAATTGTGTTTAAACATAAGGGTTTGTTTTTCTGATTACTGGCATGTTCTTAGTAATTAGTTTCAGTCCTTGCCATGAAGACATTGCTCAACATTATGAAATTTTAAACCTCTCATGGCAGTTTCAATTGTGGAATTCTCTCGTGGAGAAATCTGATGCTTTAAAACACAGTAGCAGAACTAATATTACACCGTTTAAATGTTCAGATGAGAAACCATTTTTTTGTGATGAGAAAGAGCATAATTAATATTTCAGGCTTAAAGTCAAAATCATAGGTAACGTACTTTTAGAGACTGGGATAAAAAGCCCACTTAGTCTTGAAACATCTGAAGGACATAGCAATACCATTGTACACCAACACTTGGTTCGTTTCTTCTGTTCAGGGGAGTGAAGAAACCGCTCCTGACACTGATTGTCTCCACTGAAAGCGACGCGCGAGGTCCCCCATGTTCGTACGCTGCGGTTAAGTCAGGTTAGACCGTAAGGAGGGAGAATTCCAAACGTGAAAAAACCTACAGCAGTTCCCAGAGTTACGACCCAGTGGAGTGAAGGCTGGGGATTGGGTAGAATTTGGAAATCCGGCTTTGTGTTGAAGGATTAAGGCATTCGGATTCTCCAGTCATTTTAAAGAAAACTTCCTGTTCCTGCAGTTTTCTGGCAAATTCTTCTTCCAGCATCTAAAACCAAAATCAGATTGTCACAGGATTAACAAGGTGAAGTACAAGAAACCTATTATTGTAGAGACATTTTGTCTGATATATCTCTGAACTGTGTGAAACTCTAGTACTTTTCCTTTCAAAATAAGATAATTCCCCCAAGACCAACCTCTACCACCAGCTATGCATTTGCCATACATCACTCAATTTTTGTAGCAACCTATTGGCTTCTGAAATAAATTCCTGACTGCAGATTTACCTCTAGCTAAGTTTTCCATGCAAATCTGCACACATGTGCTGCAGGTGGGAGCCCTGCAAGAAGCTGGTAACACCCAGCCTGTTTTGGTGCACCTGACCTTTCCTCAGCTTTTGCAGTTTTTTAACATCTTTCATTATACAGTGAACTGCAACAGCTTTGTACAGTAGCTTGACTCTCCTCCTCTGCAATACTTTTGTACTGTCTGTATTTGCTAGATTAAACCCCGTTAATTTTCTGATTCATGAACTGCTCCCATTTACCTTTTTTCGTGGTCTCAATTTCTCTCTCCATTCCTTCAGTTCTTGGCTGTGCTCTTCATCCAGCTCTTTTAGCTTCTGAGTCTCATGCTCAACCAGTAGATGGCATTTTTCATTCTTAAAACAAGATAATCCTTATGTAAAACTAATTCAGATTAGGCAACTTGACATTTGTACAGTGACATATGTTGTCCTAATTCCTTCTAATTAGCTTATTCTGTGTAAATAGCAACGTGAATAATTACAAGATAAAAGTATGTTACGAGGCTGCATTTTCAAAAGCTGATCTTTCCATCAGAGCCAACTGAGATAAGAAACACTCGTAAATCCAAATACACTGCTGAGCATCATTAAGGCAGCTGCTGAGAGTGTTACTCAAAACTGTGTTTCACTGCCTAATGATGCTTTTCAAGGTCACACAGCATTTCTGCTTTACTTTTTAAAGATAGTCTGTATAATTTATTAAAATCAATTACATTAAAAAGGAAGCTGTGTTTTGGAAATATTTCAACTCTTGATGCCAAGAGCTGAGACGAACAAATGGAGCTTAGAGAAGAGACAAAAGTGGTTGCAGAAGCAGCCTCAGAATTGCCTTATGAAAAGGATCAAAACCACACCTCAGGTTCACATTCTTCTCAGTAAGGTACCCAGGCATCTGCCTCACTTTGAGGACTTTTGAAGCATGGCAAGAAAAAAATTAATTATCTGGCTTCAAATCTCTGCACATTTTTAAGAGCAGTTGGCAATGGTTGTGTTTCTAGGGTTCCAGTCCCAAATGGGTCTGATGTAGAGTACAGAACCACAGCAACAAGAACAAGCACTTGCCTAGACTTGAGTGCAGCAAGGGGCCAGTTTTCTTTGTGAAGCTCAGAGCAGCCCTAATCTGCTCAATTTTACTTGAGCTGAAACTCTCACAAGGCTCCCACGGTACTTGGGGATTTACTGGGACATATTAGTGGCACAGCCAGGGACTGTTTTTGCAGGATGTAAGAAAGTGAATAGACTAGAATGAGCTTCATTGGTCATTGCAGAGTTTCTCTAAGCAAAGGTTATCAGCAGGTGAGCATTTAATGCTTTAAAACTGCCCTGTGTCCCTGAAACTGGGAAAAGCTGATTTAACAGAAAAGGAGATCCGGCCTCTGGTATCCAGCAGAAACTTTTACAAAACGCATACCAAAAGAGACAAATCAGAGCCCCTTATCACAAGAAGAGAATTCCTTCTAAGTACCTTCCAGAAGCTCACATGCAAGTGGCAGCACTTTGTAAAACCCTCCTCATTCCTCTATTGCTGCAAACTTCTCATGGGTAATGCCTGGTGCTGCCCACCTCTGTTCTGATTAATGACATTCCAGCAAAATCAGGTTAAAACGAAATGCTGCCTACAAAAAATAGCCCTAGGAACTTGACAGATATTCCAGAAGTGATCATCTGCTTCTGGTTCATGCTCTTCTTACATTTAAAATGATTCCTCATTAATTGATGGAAGCATATGAATCTGGCTAAGCAGTGCACTGCAGGCCTTTGAAAATAAAGTTTACAAAACTCTACACAGTAAAAATTAATGAAAAGGTGGTTCTGCTTTGCCTGCATCCATTATTAACCTAAGTCTTCTCACTGAATGGTCATTGAACATCATCTATTTTTAACCTGTAACTGATGCAGTTCCCTGATGTTTGCTTCACACTGCAACTGAAGGTCCCGCATTTGGTTTTCATGTTTCTGATGCTGAGCCAGTCTCTCATTCTTCTGCCTCTTTTCTTCTTGAACAGCAAACTAAAATTAAAAATAAGATTATTTACATGGTGTCTCTGAAAAAAACAGTTTGAATGAGTCAAAGAACTGCATCTAATAGAATGAACACATACTGAGAAGAATGGTTCTGGAAGACTTATGCGATATTTTTCTGTATTTTTCCTTTTTTAAATTCTTATAAAGGGAGTGCCCTGCAGTTTTAATTCCATTTCTCTATCTGCACTATGATTTTTCCTTAAAACGCAGCACATTTCACTTCCAGATTCCTGAAATTACCTCCCTCTGAAGCTGTGACACAGCAGTGCTGCTGCAAGCATCAGTCAAGGCTGGTGTTATACAGCTACAGGAGACCATATTTTCCACATTTTTCATCCTTCCAGTGCTCACCATATGAAACCGTGATTTGGGAGTGTAGTGCACCATTAGAAAGCAAACCTCAACCTCTGCACAGCATTCCATTTTAAAGAATGAGTGAATACCTACAGTTTTAGTTCAAAAGCTCACAAAAATCAAGCATCCTCAAAAATATTTCACAGAATCACAGAACAGTTGAGGTTGGAAGGGACCTGCAAAGATCAACCTCCCTACTCAAAGCAGGGTCACCAGGAGAAGGCTGCACAGGACTGTGTTCTGTTGGGTTCTGAGCATCTCTGCAAGTTCTCTGGACAACCTGGTCCAGTGTTTCACCATCTTCACACTAAAAAAATGTCTCCTCATGTTGAAGTTTGATTTTCTGTATTTCAGTTGTGGCTGCTGCTTCTCACCCTGTCACTGGGTACCACTGGGAAGAGTCTGGCTCCACCTTCTTTGCTCTCTCTGCTGGGTACTTATACCCATGGATAAGACACTCCTGAGCCTATATTCCTCCAGGCTGAAGCATCCCAGGTACCCCAGGTGGCTCCTTGTGTAACAAGACACGAGTCTCTCGGCCATCCTCAAGGCCCTTTGCACAATTCACTCCAATAAATCCACGTCTGTCTTGTACTGGGAAGCCCAGGACTGGAGCCAGCACTTCAGAAGTCTCACCAGAGCAGCAGGGAAGGATGATTTCCTCTGACCCCATCCAGTGCATCAACCCAGTTTGGTACCATCTGAGAACTCGTGAAAGTGCACTCTATTCCATCCTCACATTTACATCCCGTTTAGCATTTACACTATTAAAACTAAATATTAATTTATTAATTACCTGCTTAATTTTCTCACGATCTTGGTCTGGAGAGGCTAATGAATTGATTCTTAAACTTTTCTTGAACATGGCCATCCGAGTCTTTGCTTCACTTCGCTGGATTTTAGGCAGTCTGGCTCTTTCCTGAGTTTGCTTGTTCTTTAACTCCTCTATAAGGCGTTGATTATACCTCTGCATTTGTTCCGTTTCCTGAAATGTTAACCACGTGGAAATGTTACAGAGTAACTATGATCTTATACAATGTGTGTCTCTTTTCCTGAATAAATCCCCCGTGTGAGTCAGTGCCTCCCAGCAGAAACCCCTCCCATCCCCAGGAATAACAGTGGGGAGGAGGGGCTTCTTCCAGACAGCTCTGAATCATGCCCAACCCTGAGAATATTCTCTAATAAATGTAAATACACATACATTTTAACAGCGCTTACTCAGCTCCTGCACTGCCTCTTACAAAGCCTGTTATTCAAATGGAGAAACTCCCTTTTGTGTAACTGAACTCCAGGGCTGCAGCTGTGGAGGGGCAGTTTGCTGCAAAAGCTGGGGAAAGCAACAGCCCACATGGGATAAACTAGAGTGGACAGAACAAGCCTTCAGTGGAGGCTGCTCATGCTCTGATCACCAAGGAGATCCTCAAACACCTCCCTATTGGTTTACATTTTCAGAAATTGAACTATTCACTTTCATGTATTCTATAAAAACCAAAATGCCGTGTGGAAAATAAGGATTTAGCTATACAGAGACAGTTGACAGCTACTTGCCCAGAAGCTAATCCAGTTCATTCTGCTCATTTAACTCCAGGATGATTTACTTCTGAGCAGATTTGTTTAAACACAAATCAAAATTAGTTTTGGTGAATAAGCAGAATTTGGTGTTTTTTATATTAAAAGATTGATGTTGTGGTTGGTTGGTGAGTTTTTTTAAAGAATCAAACGGGGAAAAATATCATTATTTATAGCTCTATATACTACTAAGGTATCAAGTAAGATGAGAAAGATTTCTTGAATTTCAACAGAACACATAACAGCTTCAAAATACTTGTGTGGGTCTTGCCTGTGCAAACAAACAACACCAGGAGAGACCCTAAGACTACTTGATAAAAAAAATGGATATTGCAATGCACAAGAGAAAGTGTCAAAGTCAACACTAACTTTTTCATGCCTCTTAAGCAGCTGGTGCCTCTGCATGAAGTACTGATCCTTGAGCTGCTGCTTCAGGAGCTGGTGTTTCTCCTGTAGGTGCCGCTCCTCCAGCTCCCAGAATGCAGCTTCACGAGCTGGAAAAAAGAGGAAGGTTGGTTCAGGAATTGCAATCCCATCCCATACTTCCCAACCTCCTGGTGTATGTTCAGAAGTGGCCTACAAGTGCATTCTAAAAACAATGCTGTTTCATAGCAAATGTTTTTATTACAGTTCTAGATAAGTCATGAAGGTTTTGACTTCATAAAGTGAAGGCAGACCATGGTTTTACTAAAACACCGGTGCCTGTTTCAAAGGGAGAGCGAGCCTGGTGCTGGATACCTCTCATGAGCTGCTGTTTGTTGTTGAGGCAATCTCGTTCAATAGTGGCCAGTTCTGTCTTCTGCTGCTGAATTATTTTCTTCAGAGATGCATCCAGTTCTTGCTGCTGCTTCTGCACAAACTCCTGCTCCTGGTAAAAACCAATAGAAGTAAATTAAATTGGGTTCTTCTAGCCACATTACATGTTAATGAAACTCCCAGTTCTCTCAGCATTAGCTATATATGAAAACAAATACATCTATGAAAGTTGGACCTAGTGTGCCTTGGCTATCAAATTATCCATCTTTTGTATTTTCTATGTACAGAGTAGGTAAGAGCATATTCATGTTTAAATAATAACTTCAGAAAAAAGACCAAAGGCAACAAATTAGCCAGCCATCTGCAACTTATCCCATCTCTTGTCTCTCCTCAGAACAAGTTGCAGCTTTAGAGCTAGCAAAGACAATACTCAATCTAAACATGATTTCATTCTATCAAGTGTTAATTATTCATAGATATAAGAAAATAAAGGTATGTATGGTTATTCAGCTTTGGGTGATTAGTTAAAGCCTATTTATTTACACAGTTGAGTTTCAGATCTGTGTGGTTTATCTTGTCCTTAGGGCAGGGCTGTTGAGGCTGGGAGTTCTGCAGGACCACTGTGCAGACAGCCCATGGTTCTGCAGGGCTGTGACCTGGTCACACCTGAGCTGAGCTGGCTCCTCATAAAGGATTTATCACCTGCATCTTCCCATTATCCAGGTGTATCACTGTTGCATCCCATCATGAAAAGCAGGCAGCAGTAAGTCTCCCTCCCATGCCTCAAGACCTACTGCTGCCTTTCTTCTTTCCAACTAATTAAAAACCACAGCTATGAGCATGCAAGCGTGCACACACACACATACACCCTCCTAAAGAACAAGAAATTGAATCAGATGCTTCCATCACAATATCAAGGTCAAAAGAAAGGACAATGGCATGGTCTTGTCAGAGCCAAGGTGGGCTGCTGAAGCACCTGCTGTTCTTCATAACAAATGGAATTAAATGTTCGTTGAAAGTACTTTTTATTATGACCAGAAGAATCCTGGTTTTCATCTTCACAGGAAGTTATTAATAGATGAGGCTTTCATGTCTCTTAGTGGACAGCAGAGTTACACTGAGAAAGGTAACACAAAACCAGAGGTGAAATAAGCTGACAGTGACAGACCTGAGGATACAAAAAGAACTGGAAGGTGATGTCTGTAAATTAAGTCAGACACACCTAATCATATTTATGGACTGACAAAAAATACTATTTTTGCCTTTTATAGATGAAAAGGATAAAGACTACTACAAGTTTATTATTCTGAGTGTGTAGACACATAATTAACACAGTGTTTAATTTGCTGGGAGATTTTTGATTTGGAGGGAGTGGGAGAAAGGTGTTCTAGTGTAGTGATGGTCAAAAAGTGATTCTGCTTGAGCTTTACACATTTAATCATTTAAATATCATTGCTGCTCTCTCGACAGAGTAACTCTTACGAAGTTTTATACCTGCTAGTGCTGTAAGATAAACCAGGCAATCTCAGGAAACACGCTGGCCTTTCCACTTCCCACTTCTACTCAAGTATCACATAAAATAAATGTCACCAACCTTACTAAAGAACGTGTTGGGTGGTTAAAAGGCAGACAGTGCAACGCAGTCAACCTTTTTCAAAGTACCACTTGGTCATGCCCAATAAGTATCTTAAAATAAACTCAAAACATCTTTAAAATACATGGTTTCACTGCACACACAGCATACAAGTCACACAATGTTTCTCACATGTGCTGAACAAATATCATGTTGCATGTGGGAACCCTCAGTGTCTTGCTGAGACTGAATACCTACTGTCTTTTGTATCTTTTGACTATGTATAGTGCACAATTACCTAAATTGCTGTTAACCAGTTTGGAGACAGCAGTGACATTGATCTCAACATATGAGCAGAACGAGAAGAGAAAACACACATCCAGAAAATTATGAAAATAAACTTCCATTGTGTTGCATTTTAAGACTTACATCCTGCATTTGTGCGTTGAAAAGTGTACATGAAGACAACTGAAAAGACTGAATCATAACCTGAGCAACACCCTGTGGGACACAATGTAATTCTGTGTCATAATATAGTGAAATGTATTTTTATTCTTAAAAAAAGGAAGAAACGAGATCTGTCGTACGTTAGTAATAAACATTTAAAATGTCAACGCTAATCACACAAGTAGATGCTGATGGAAGTTCTAGATATTCTAAAACTAAGCAGCTGCACCTTGTTTAGTACTAATTATTTCAAGTAAGGGTATTTCACATTTAAAATTTTCTTTCACCTCTCTTCAACAAATTGAAACCAGCAAAGGAAATTAACCATGTCACTACAAACATTACGAAAAATTAGATTTTTGTTTCCTTAAAAAGTTTAGAGACGGGTATCTTTGGTATGGGGAAAGTGCTGCAACTCAATCACTTTCTATCCTGGGAAATCCCCTCTTAAATTAAACACATAATCGAATAAAGTTGCTATTTTTTCCTACCAGGTCACTCACATAAACATTTAATCTTTAAGTTACTCAATCCAAACCTGCTCTGCTGTGGTTCAAACTCACTCTGTATAAGCTGTGGCCATCACAAAGCCAGTATTTTTCTAAAATACTAGCCCTCTTTCTAGCTGGGTCATAGAAAAGCAGCAAGTCTGAAGGCATGAAATCACAGATGATGTTTTGTAAAGTTTCCATACACCTACACTTTGACATTTAAATAACATTTTACCTAATCTGTTCTATAAACAAAATGTCTCATGCTTACATATTATATACATTTTCCTCCTCTGCACTTGTGTAGTTCAAAACTTCCTCCTGACTATAACCTTTAAAATTTGAAGGACCCGTGGAGTACTTACCACTCGTAAAACAACTGTAAATAAACTTGCTGTAGAAAAATACCATTCTTTGTCAGTAGAGCACACAAAATACTACACTTGACAGTACAAACCTGGCAACTGCTGCTCCTACATTTCTACCCAGTTAAGTCTAAGATGTGACACGGGAGTACTTGAAGAAAGAGAGCAGTTCGTAGGGTTAGTGTGAGTTAAGTTCCATATTCACTCAACAACAACAAGAAGTGAACTCATCAAGCTGTGTGAATACTGCTGCCTTTTGTATTTTAGTAGCTTGAAGCTGCCGTTGTTACCTGAGCATGCTGGCTTTGTGCAAGCTCCTCTTTCTTGCGTTTCATGAGCTCTTTTCTCAGCTCTTTTGGTGCTTTCTCCACTTCACATAAAACCTACAGTGTATATAAGCATGCAGAAGGTGGCAAAAAGAACACTTCGTCTCCACAGCAAGCATTACTGTGAACACAGGGACATGCAGGTCAAGCACTAGAGGTACTGGGAAGCATGCATTACTTCAGCAGCAGGGATGTTAGTTTAGTGAAAAGAGCTTAATGAAAGAGAAGGAACAATAGGTGCTTTATGCATGCCAGCAGTGCAGAGAGGAGGGATGTGCCAGCGCTTTTTGCATGCAAATGCTGCCCAGTGCTCTCAGAAATGGCAGTGCCTGGCTTGTGCTTCCATGCAGCCGCCAGGAGAGTCAATAGTTAAGAAAACCACCACCTGCAAAAGTGGTATTTTCTTGAATCACGATGGCAAGAGGACTACAGAGTATGTTACCTCACATAAAGCTGTGAAAAATGGTTGGAAGTTTAAAATAACTTCCATTGAAAACCAGCTATTTCTGACACTGTCTCTAACCTGAATTTACAAGTTGCCTTTATTAGTGTCTCTGACCATAAATGACATCTACACAGCTTATGTCTTTAAAATAATCATACAAGCAAACAAAACGTTATTTGGTTGTAAGTGGTTCTGAAGAATTTAAAGCAAAACCCACCAATAAATAAGAATGTTTTCAAGAAACTTTTCGTGACACGTATGCTGGGATGGAACGTGTTTCAGTACACGGTGAATTAGACTAGATTAGCAGGAAGATTCTAAATATAACCTGGTTAAATCAACTGACTATTAATCTGTTAATTTGCTGATGAGTTTTGTTTTTCAGAATTACAAAAATGTCGCATTGTACACCCCAATATAACATGGATAGTTTTAGAGCAGCAGCTGCATTTTCCTTCAAACTGTACATTGCCTTTTTAAGCTTTAAACACAAAACTGTGCACCCAGAGACAAATGCCTGTTTGTTTAATAGTGGAAGCATCATCAGAAAACAGAGTCCAAATCACCACATGCTATTCTTGTGTCCATGAAAGAACTGCTTTTAGCTCAGAGCAATAAGTAAAATTCTCCCCATTTCCCACATAGAACCCAATCACCAGTGAACAGAGAGAGACTCAAAATGCAAGAGGTACCGCAAAAGAAGAAAAATTGTTATTTACATATGAGCATACTGTTCAAACTGAATACAACTTATTTTTTAATGCACTTCTGTGCTACAGGATCATTCTATGCAAAAGCATGGACAGTTCAGCTTTCTAAAGAAACCTCTGAGTCTAGGAACTATTAGAGCAAACACTAGAGCCATTTATATACAAATGGGCACTACACAATTGAACCAAAAATGAAATGAAACAGCTTTTAAGATGCAAAATCCATATGGAAACATATCACCTTTTCTTAATCCAATGCAAGTAAATTAATTGCACAGGTTGTCAGTGTCATTCATTTTGCCTTAACTGTATGACATTTATGAAAGTAACTGTAAAATATTTTAGATTATCCAGACTTCTTTCTCCTGGCTTTCCTTTTGGAGCTAACAAACCAAATCCATATTACTGCTGTCACTTCATATAAAGAAATTCTAAACAATTACAGCACACATTCAATAGAGAAATCTAACAAATTAAAAACAAAACATATCTGAAATTACAGTGGTTCACAGTAGAAATCAAGACCCTATTACTGTCTTCAAAATTCTAATTTGATAAGTATTTACTAAGTAACTATTGCTGGGTTTGTTTCAAGTAGAAATATCAAATATTTTTCATAATCTTTATGAAAATACTTTTTCTTGATTTAGTATTTGAGAGAAAATATTTTACTAAAACTCCTGTGAAAAATAAAATCTTCTAACTTGGTGATGTTTTCTAGATTAAGTCAATACCTCAAGCTTCCTGTCAGCTGTTTGTATATCCCTTTAGGCAGTTAAACAAAAGAAACAATTCTGACTGGTAGTGACACTTCCAAACCTCAGTACAGCAAGGGCTTCTGGGAGACCTAATCTCAACTGTTTGCTAAGGCCATACTCCTTTTTTTCTATATTAACATAATTTCTTACCTCTTTTTTTTTGTTTTTCAGCACATTCTGGAATTTGGACAACTCCTTCTCCTGCTCAGCCTTGATGCGCTTGGCTTCATCCCGTAAGCGATTCGTGTGCTCCTGCTCCAGGCGCTCGATCGTCTGCTTCTGCTGCTTTTCCAGGTTCTCGATCTCCTGATCATACTGGCGCTTCTTACTCTGTAAAAATCATTTGGCACCTTTTCTTTAGAAGGCTAAGTCCTGTTAAGTGAAGTGCTGTAGCACAGCAGGGAATGGCCGTGCTGGCCTGGTGCGCCAGGCAAGCCCCAGCACAAGCTGGGCACCCCACAATGGCAAATGTTGCCTTTTATTTAAGAATGAAGGCTAAGCTGGAGCCATCATGGCAGGAAACACCTGATTGCTGTTAGCACTACTCTGCCTACTACATCAAGATGTATTTTAGGAGCACCAAAATGCAGAAACTCACTGTCATTTCCTGTTCAAAACGTCTGTACATTTGCTCTCGCTGCTGCAGAAGCTTATTGCTGAGCTGCTGTTGGGCTCTCTGCTCCTCTTTCTGAAGAAGTCTCAGCTCTCTGAGCTCTTGACGTCTAATAAGGACAAAAACCACTTAATACTGATGGGGAAACAAAAGAAGTGGAAAATGACAAAAGACAAAAAGGACCATTGACAACTTTGGCCCAGTAAAACTAATTTTGAACTGACTGTCTTAATAAGAAACACTTAACATTCACTTCTACTAAAAAGATAATGTAAATTAATCCCCAAATATAACGGAAATAAGATCATTAGCCCCCTTCTTTTATTAGAAGAAAAAAAATTAGCTGCTAAGCTCTTGAAAATTTTACTTTTAGAAACACTTACCGTAGAAATCGCATTTCTTCACTTTTTGAGTCATTTTCAGTAACTATTTTTGATGTGGTTACACTCACTTCTACTCCATCAACAACAAACTTGCGAGTTTTCTTTAACGTTTTCTTCTGCCTTCTAGTTTCCTAAATTAAGCATTGGTAAGTTATTATGTATTCATTTAAGTTATATTATTTTTCCACCTTTTTCCTAATATTAAATTATATCAGATATTTCTGGGAATGTCTGCTGTATAGTAATCAAGAGTCCTCACTTATCAGATGCCTCACTAATCAAGTGAGAATCTGAAAAATTCCAATAAATTGAAACTTTCTAGTAAGGAAAGAAAAACTACAACTATTGATTGTCCAAAGTACCAGAAGAAAAAAAATTAAGCTAGACAAACTCTGAACAGAACTGGTGCAGTTTTATTTTCAAGAGCTGAAGACAGCTGCATTTACTGTTTGCTTTTGACCATGATTTCCCCAGTCACCAATAGGTGTTTAATTCTGAAAACCAGTTCTGAAATAGGATAACAATTTACTCACCTACTTCCTTCTGCTTTGGACATAAACAAGTTTATGTTTAAATTTTTTATTGATATATGTTAGCCAAAATCATATAATGATCTTGCTGACAAGTGGAGAAGTCTCGGTTGTCAGAGCTGCTGTTGTTTCATTACAAGAAGAGAGGGATGCCAGCTGAAACTGCATCATCTCCATTGTGTCAGGGTGACTGCAAACACCCTGATGTTTAGCACAGCTATGCCAACCTATGATTTTTTTGTTTGGTTGTCTTTCTAGGTTTGTTTTTCCTCCATTCAAGCCCACGTTACGCAGTCACTACCCTAACATGGCTATATTCATATTCCTAAAAAGATTACAAATAAAGTTCATACTCTGAGTAAGCTCATTCGTAGCAACATAACTGCATGGACACCGTACAACCACCAAGGAACGCTGATTGGAATAAACAAATCCAGCAGAATGTCTGCCCTGGGCCTCCCAGATCCAAACAGAGCGACAGAAGATGGAAGTGACAGGAATTCAGTATAAGATTAGATGTTCCAAGAGATTGTTCCCATTAAACAGGAATTCTGTGCATATAGCTGGTCTTCCTGAGTATCAGCTCTGAGCTACAACGGTTCACAAATCTTCATGTTTAACATTGCCACACTTCCTGTTATAGGTTATACAATTATGCAATACAGTAAGAAACTAATTAGCACAACTGCACAAAATCCAAACATTGATGTACTGCGCAATTTAGAATACTCTGGCTTCTACAAAGCTTTGTATATATGTGCCTTACTGGTTACTCACTCAATACTTTTCTTTGTAGCAAAGGTAACACTTGGAGATAACTTCAGGGTTACACTCACATGTGATTTTATATTAAAAAACATATGCTTACACTTACCTGTAAAGATATTGATCCTGTCTCTTTGTTTTTACTAAGGAAACTAGAAATAGACAAGTTCAAATCAATGCTGCTGTTATCAGCTGTAGAACCAGTGCCTGAATCTGCATCATTTTCCTTCAAATTCTCTGAATCCAGTTGCTGTAAAGTCTCAGTATTGCCCTGATTATCTGTTTTGACCTTCTCATTTTCTTCAGTGCTAATACTAATACTGGGGACTGGAGTGACTTCAGAGTCATCAGCTTGTTCACTGACAGCATCTTGAAGCTTATTCTTCATTATTTCATCAGAGGTAACTTCTGGATGTTCTTTGTCTGCCTGGATGTTGTTTTCCTGAATATTCTCAGGTTCCTGCTCTCCTGAATTTTGGTCCATACCAGTCAGTTTATCCACCAGTTTATCAGGAATACCCTCAGGTTTGTTCTGTAACGCCTTCTGGTCTACGACGTCTTTTCCGGAGTCTTTGATCTTTGTTTCCTCTGTGCTGTTTATATCACTGATACCCGCATTTTCACTTTCTGCCAGTTTCGTGTCTACTTCGATCACTTTATCTTGGCTTTCTGATAGAGTTTCTTCAGAGCTGATTATCTCATGGACCTGCTTAGCCCGACTTTCCACTGGCTTATCCTCCAGCTCAGGTATTTTATCCCCATCACTGATGGGTGTTTCAGCAACAGCACCTATCTCCCTAATGTTGTCAATTCCCTGCTTTATTAGTTCCTTTTCTTCATCAGACACTTTAACTGTAGCATTAGGCAGAGTTTCTGTAGTGGTGTCTATTACTGCCTCCTTCTGTGCTTCATCTTTATCTTCCTTTTGCTCTGTATCTCTGTTTTCTGCAGGGACCTTTTCTTCCTCACTGTCCAAGAGATCTGTTCTCTTCTCCTCTTCTTTTTCACCAGTCTCCTTAGAAATGCCTTCTTCCGTTTCTACCCTATTCTCATTTATAGGTACTACTTTCAACTTATCATCTTCTGTCTGTTCATTTGCCGTGGAATTTTCTTTCTCTATTTTTATGTTAGGTTCGTTCTTTATTTCCACATCTAGTTCTTCACCTCCTTTCTGGGGTTCTGTATCCTCATGCATTTTTTCCAGGCTTTCTGTATTCTTTTCTGCTGGCACCATTTTGCCTTGCTCATCTTCACCAGTTGGCACAGAACCGTTCTGCACTTTCACATCACTAATGGGAGTATCGCGTATGTTATCAGCCATTTTCCTCAATTTAACGTCCTCAGATTCATCTCCAGTTGTTTTGTCCTCAATGGCATTACTTTCTGTTTTCTCAGAGAGAGATTCCAGGACAGAGGCATTCTGTGAAAGTTTATCCTCTTCAGAGCTGGCAATACTAAGGTCAGAGGACGCACGTTTCTCTGCAGGTAACTGCTAAAAAATCAAAGCAAGAAAAACATTTAATCACTTTGTAACTTAATGAAAGCAGTTTTATGGAAGAATACCTGAACAGAGATCAATATTGTATTCACATGCAGTTATGTAAATTTGATAACCTCAGAGTCCTTCTCTTGCACTATCACAGAACAAGCGCATGAACTGCAGACAGGCTCTGAACAGAAAGTTTCACTGTGATCGAGGGAAAGGGATCATGGTCATCAGCTGCTCTTCAAGGGTCTTTTTCTTTTCACATTCCTATTTTTTATCAGTTCAGCTCCTCAACAGTCCCAGCTACAGCTGGATTTGAAAGACACAACTTTGTTCCAGCTGGGCAAGGAAGAAACTGTAGCTTTAGTTAGCGCAGACCGGATAAAATGCAGTATAAAGACCTTCTTCTGTTTCACTTTGTGTTCTTTGCTAAAAGTGCCTGAAAACTTTTCATCTGGTTTTAATCATGTTGAAACCCCATTAAAATGGTGAAAACCTCCAGCAGATCTGATTAAGTGGCAGTACAGAACTAGAACAGAAACAGTTACCTCATTGCAGAAACTGCTGCTGCCAGAATATGAATGAAATGTTATCAGATTCCATAGAGACATCCAAAAGAATATAGTAATAAAGCATCATTTTAACCACAATTGCCCTTTCACTCTTCAAAGTGATTGTGATATCTGTCTGTCTGTATTTACTGTTAGAACCCTGTAATTTGCAGATCAGGCTTCTGATTTGCCATAGGGAACATCCTAGGTTAGCTGTTGCAGCAAGCACAGGTTTCACTGTGCATTTTCTACCTTAAGGATTTCCCAAGCATTCAGAAAACAATTCCTTTTAAGTTAAAATTGCCTTTAAAATGTTTCTTCATGTGATTGTTCTAGAAGTTTAGTGTTGATCTCCCAGGAGTGTTTAAAACTACTTCAAATAAATAATGTGAAGGCCTCTACCTCACACTTTCCTACAATTCTGCTTGTGAGACACTTGGTTGTGTCCCAGGCTGGACTTCACTCCAGCCCTGCTGGGATCGATGGCTCAGCAGCTCATCAGCAGGAGGAGGTGGTGGATGCTCCACAGGGGGGGAGCTGGTGGGAATGCACGTTTGGAGGCTGCAGGGTGGCCTGGGAAGGCTGTAAGAAGGCCAGGGGAGGTGAGGAGCGTGCTGATGGGCAAGGCGGGGTGGAGGCTCCTGCTCAAGCACTCGGCTTCTCCAGCAGGGCGGGAGGAGCAGCTCTGGATGGCACAGGGAGCACACAGCCCCAGCACTCCGCAACCTGCACCCTGCCCTGGGCATCACAGCTTTCCCTCTCAGCACCACACTCCTGCTGGAAGGTTCTTAAAGCATCTTTAGAACGACATTCATTATCAAATATGTTGCTTCTTCCTCTTCTTTGACAGCCACGCTGTAAAATCACAAACTTAGTTTACAGCATAATAGTCAAATACCTTTCTTAATCTTTTAAACACTTTATGGAATACAAACACAAGTTTACTATTCACCCAGTCATTATGACTTAAAACCATTTACATAACAATCAGTCTGCCATTTTTAAAATATCACTTATACGTGTAAAAAAATGAAGATGTTAGTCTTTATTAGCTATTTATTTATTAGTAGTTTTTAAGGCGTTCAAACACGCTAATTTTGAAATTGCTGACTACCTATTTTGTAATAAGGTTAGAGTATGTTTATGATGTTATTCCTAGAAGATTTGATGCCAAAGTTGGGCTAATACAACTGAATTCTCAGTGGGAAATTGGCAACTGCTTTTTTAAAAAGTAAATTTTAAACTGACCAGAGAATTTTCTGTTTCTTCTTCTTCATCCTCATCTTTACCGTCTTCAACTTCTTCTGTAACTTCAGCCTTAGCTTCTGCAATCAATTCTCTTATTGGTTTATTTGAAGTAACAGTAACAAATGGATGCTTGTGAAAACAAAAAAAATAAGCACAATATTAAGTGATGACTTCATAGCACACATTGGGAAAATCATAACTTGAAAGAAATATAACTTCAGAGAAGTGTTACTTTGGTTCTCTCACATTTGAAGATTCACAATTAACATTAATCATAACTGTCCTAAAGTACTTTTTGTGCAAAAGTCTTAAAATCAAAGCATTTGTATTCAAATATACTTTATAAGTAGTCTAACAAACTTGCTAAAAATACAAACGATTCGTTTATACTGACCTTTTTCACAATCCAAAGAATAGAAGTAGAAAGATTTTTAAAAAGGTTATTTTTCCTGGAATTAAGTTTCATTTCAGTTCCACAGTTAAATTACTTCTTGACAAGCTTTATCTAGAAAATATTCTTTCTAGAAAAAAATGTGCTTTGCCTTTACAACTTTTCCTAACACAAACTAGAATTCTGTCTTTTTCTGTAAGAGCACACAGGTACCTGTTCCTCTCCTACTGATTGAATCTTCTTTCTCTGCTTGGCCCTGCTGCTTAAATCTATTCAGCAGTGCCAGACTGATTGTGGATAAAGCAAATGGGTGCTGACGTTAAACACAATCAAATGTACCTGCTCACATCTATTCCTGTTCAGCTGTTCTGCAGTGACAGCATTACAGAGAAGGGCTGAGCACTAAAGCTTTTAAAACACCTGTCAGCAACTGGCTACCGACGTAAACAACTCCTTCATCCATTTTAAGTATCAAAGTATAATTACTTACACAAAGTAATTAGTTATATTACAGCAAAATATGCTGAACTAATAACTTGATCCGTGCTTGGTATCATTTAATCAAATTTTACCAAATAAGGATCAATTTTAAAAACAGATTGTGTGCAAACACCTAAGTTGAAAATATTTTGTTACTATAATACCGCTCGGCTTTTAAAAAATACAAAATATGCTTCCTGTTAAACAACAGTTCTGAACAATTAACTCTTCCTACCTGTAGAAGTTGAGTTGCACTCCACCTTGCATCTACATTCTTTTCCAAACATTTCTTCAGAAAATCTTTAAAATCTGATGACCTACACAACAAGCAAACAGGCAGTGGTTGTTCTTCTGTCTAAACATCAGACTAGCACATAAACCAAAATATTCTTTAGCTTCACATGATTCTACACTGCAACTCCAAGTCCTATTGATTTAGGAAAACACAAAGAGAGTACAGGAATGCCAAGACCAATACAGCACAAATACAATCTTTAAAATGTTTGTCCATCAATAGAAGGATTTAGTTTTTGCTCTGGACTATTAATACACCTCATCTGCTATATCACTGACTGAATCATGTGAAGATAATAAATTGACCAAATAGATAATGGATTTAAAAATATTTTCTTAGTATAAAAATGCTTCAGTTTCCTTTCAGCCAATTTTTTTAGATGGCCTCCAGGTCTATTTCTACATTTGTAAAAAACCTATTTCACATACATTTTAAGGCAAAACCTGTAAAATGCTTCTCTATAAAAGCATCTATACAGAACGAGGACAAAAAAAAAAAGAGTTCCAATTGTGTGAGAATACATCTATATGTATACACACATGTACAAACATATGTAGGGTATGTATGTGCCTGCCTTAACGCATAAAGCTGCACCACAAAGGTCCACAGGGCTGTGCTCATCAAGTTTAGCTAAGAGACAACTTGGCATGCCTTGCACTCAAACTGGGGTGGGAAAGCTGTCAGTAAAATACAAACCATTTTGAAGGCTGTGCCAATGTCGGCGGATCAGATTTTGCGATTTTCAGCAGCACTCGCATGGGGTTTAATTCATGATGAGGTGGCTCTATCTGAGCCATTTCTATTAAAGTAATGCCAAGAGACCAGATATCAGCCTTGTAATCGTAAGGTCTGTCCTTAGAGGTCTCACACATTACTACTTCTGGAGCCATCCTGCAAAGAGAGCAAAAAAATTCCAGATTAGAAAATGCTTTTTGATCTGTTTTGAGAACAGTTCTAAACACAGATGTTCACTGAAGCATTTCCAAAGCCCATTCTACCACCAGTATATTTACACAGTATTTATCAAGCTTTTAATATCAAATGAAAAGTAACATTAAGATAGCAGTTCATACTAAAAAGTCAGCAAAAGAGTGCACTTACCAATATGGTGTACCAATAAAAGAGTCTCTTCTTTGTATTGTTCTGGTGTTTTTAGCTGAGACTCCAAAATCCGCTTAAAGCAAACAGTAAAATACTATTAACAGGATGGTGGAAAACAGACTATGTTTTTTTTTTTAACTTTACAATTGTCTTTTAAAATGGTATATGTTCCAGAGCAGACATTCTGCAGCATTAAAACTTCAGAGTGAGACAAAAATATTTGTATTCTGATAGCCAAGTGCCAAGGCTTTATAGCATTTATAATAAAAGATCTTGAATAAAACTTATTCTTCATTTCTAAAAAAATCCAAACCAAAATGTTACTGTTGGGCTGTGTGGGACAAAAGCAAAATATGTATTTACTGTAGGAAAAAGTGTATGAAATTATTTTAATTAAAAATTAATTTCTTTAGCCTATGAAGTCGGTATTCATCAAAGATGACATCAACTATCTCATTAATTCAACAACTCATTCAATTTTTAATTTCAGGACTCAAATTTTCATGAAGTTACATCTTCCCTTCATCTTACAAGTTTCTTTCCACATGATTTTTCACTTTATAATAAATATCTGAAAGCTTGCATATGCACCTTTCATGTAATATCTACCCAAAAAACAACTTAATCTCTTTGCAGTTACTTGTCTATAAAGTACAACATATCTCACTTAAAAAGAAGATGGCATTTAAATAAGTGTTATATGCTTATAACAGATGTAATTTTGTTAATGAAGATCTAGAGATTAGAGCAAAGGGACAAATAGCCATATGTTCCCATCTTTAATCTATACAAAATTTACTTGATGGGCTCAATACTTGAGAAGTCTAATTTTGCTCTGTGAAAAAAAAATCAGGACTAAAATCTATTGGGTCAAATGCAAAAAAGATGAAATTTTGAGGGACTACAGCTATTGAAATAATAAAACTCATATCCATATAAAAATAAAATGTAATGAAAGAAATTTACCTGCCATTCACATATCTGTAAAACAAAACCCATTTCTTTGTATAACAGAATCCAAATACAAGTCGTTTAAAAGGAGTAAAATGCTCCTTCAAAGGATGCTGTACATTTTTCAAAACTAAATCAAGTCTTTTTTTAGAAATCCTAATTAGCAAACCTGAATGCATCACCAAATGCACGTGTGGAAGAGATCTCCCTGTGGTCTGAACTGTTAAGTAGTATCTTGACAGCCTGCAAGGTGCTGTGTACCAGCTAAGCTTGACAAAATCTTAAAATAGTTCCAAGTCTGTATGAGGAGAAGTGAGGTCATGTGAGGAAATGAACTGAAACAAATTACTCTCTCTGACCATGAGACTCCTGTTACCATCTGTGGTTTCTTTTACAGCAGTGCCAAGAAACTGAGACAGTGGTTCTATTACATTTAAAAATCAGGCCTGTGACCCCAAGTGCATCACTAAATGTTCATGCTTCAAAGAAAAGCTACACCAGTAAAGTTACATGTACTCTACAGACTAAAAGCCAGATGCAAGGATTGAGTACAAGCAATAATCTAGTACAAATGGGATCCATGGAAATGTAACAATCACACTGAACTGATCAATACAGCAAAGCAGGTTCCTAAATATTCTCAGTTTTTTAATAGAGAAGGTGCACTGTACCTTGCTGAGACTGACCTGTACGAGTTAGGCAGGAGATATATTTCTGCATTTGGACATTCTTGCTTCCATTTAAATAGAATGTCTGTACCAAGGCTGCGAATTTAGAGCCCCAGTTCCCTGTGGCAATATTCTGATTCTCCTTACCTTTGCCCTCTGTGCATCCAAAGAAATACAACTGATCACACACCATGCAGAGGGAAAGCTTTGAAACCTGAGCACAGGCAGGGATGTCATGGAACTATGCCATGGGCAGAGCCACTGTAAAGGCTGGCAGCTTATACACATTTTCCCCTGAAACAAAGTGGATCCAGATAATTCCTGCCCTTTCCTGGCTGAATGAAGGGATGCTATTCACCACCAGCAGCCCTTTGTCAGTTCTGCATGAAGGAATCCTCAACAGAATAAAAATGTGGATGACTGCTTAAATTGAGATTTTTTAAAAAATCAGAAACCAATACTAGTAAGCTTGTATTAACTTTGTTCTAGACTGTTCTGTCTTAATTTCAGTGCAACAATTGAAAAGGGCATGGGAAAACTAAGATGGGTAATCAAGATTATTACTTTTCTTTCAATAAAGGAAGACACAACAGCACAAGGTACTGCTTTTTGGTGATCGTGAAGAATGTTGCTTTTCCAAGCTAACAACTTCAAAGGCAAGTTCTGATGTTATCACAGTAAAGGTAAGTATAATCAGGAACTTTATACTAAGAAACAGTAAGACGTATGACGACTTCTTGTGCTGATTTTGAAGTATAAAAGATGTGACAAGTATGGTCAGGATATTTGCTCAAGCTTTTTTTCTTTTTTCCTTGATAGTACCAAACCATTTGCTTGTGAAAAACCTCTCATTGTTAGATTGGTATTTCAGCAGGTAAATATTGAACTCTGACAAACTACAGCCTAAGGAAAATACAATTAAAACACCATACCAAGTTCCAGGACAGATCTTGCTATGCTTACCTAGTTTAATGTCTCCATCTAATGTGAAAAGAATATTGCCAGCTTTTAGATCTCTGTGGATGATCTTATTCTCATGCAAGTAGTTCAGTGCTTCCAGTGTCTGCCTGCACACCACTTTGATCTGTGGCTCTGTTAAAGGCCTTTCAAGCTCTACAAGAGAGAGACAGAAATAATCACAACATTTTTGCATTTCACGTTATGTGTTCATAGCAAACGCTATAGTAATAGATGGGAAAACTAATTAATCTGACAGATTCTAAGCATCACATGTCAGAAAAAAAATCTATCTTAGAATGTTTCCTCCTTCCAGTAAAGATCTCGTTCCTTGAACCCAACCCCCTTCTCATTATGAATTATGCATACCTACATATCTGAACTGTGGAAAAGCCACTCAGTTTAGAGACCAGTTCTTTTGTGCAGTACATAGAGATGCTAAAGACCAGATCTTTTACTTACTGGTATTAGCATTCACCTAATTTGAGGAATAAGAAACTTTAATGTAGATGCAATATAAAGAATTATCACAATGTAATTTGGAAGGTGGCAGTGGAAGGGGAAGAATGAGATCCTGAAAAGGGCTCATAAAGACCATGTTATGACAGCAGAGAGCTCCATAAGCAGAGAACAACTCTTCATTTTCACTTAAAGGTTTGAGAAAAAAATGTGCTTAGAAAAGTAAACAAACACTTTAAAAAATGAAAGATACAGGTAAATACTCATTTTTAAACCCCAGCATTCAAAACATATACCACACCAATTACATAAATATTTGCATATCAAAACAATACACATATGAAACAAGTCTTACAGTATATATTATCATTTTAAGGTATTGGGATTATTAGTTAAAACAATTTACTTACCCAACATTACTGCATCTACTGCTCCTCCTGCACAAAATTCAATCAGGATCTGTATATAAACAAAAAAAAACAAAACCAGAAATTAGAAATTAAATAGTTCCACTGAACTGAATCATCGATTAAGGGAGCATTATTGGGAGATCAGAGTTTTAGACTACTTGGCCTCAACAAATTATTTTACTAACCTGCAAAATATTAGTACTGTTACCCAGCTAAAAGTAGGGCTGTGCTGCTCGAGCAAATTATTTGAAAAATACCTTGAGACCCTCAGACAAAAGTTTTAATCCAAGTATAAAATAGCATAATAAAACTTATAAAACATAATGACACAGTCAGCTTAAAACTACTCCTTGTAATGTGATTTACATAATCCCTGCAAACTCATTTCTCGGTTATTAAGCTCTACTTCTGTACTATAATCTCTCTGACTGAAAAGTCCAAGAGCTAAATGATTTTCCAGCAGCTGATGCTATCTCCCATATTGTTTCAGATGAGAAGAAAATATGGAAAAACACTCTTAAAAGCTACAGAAAATTACCAAATTCAGATGTTTACATTAATTTTCCTTCATTTTTATTCATGCCTGCAATACATCAAGGCCTTTATCCCAGAATGTAATAATACTAGAACAAGTCCATCTCCAGTTCCGAGTTTCCATTTGAAACAAAAATATATTACAATTATTTTTGAGCTGATATGAAGGACAGAAAGAATATACACAAAGGAGAAAGAGGGGAGATAAAGGAAATGAGGAGAGCAAGAAAGAGGAAATGTCATCCAAGACTGATACTCCACTCTTCCTCATGTGTTTTTTATCAATTTGAACTTAAAACATTAAAGTATAATCTTCCATCTGACAACTAAGAATTATTTCTTGTCACAATCACAACAGTCAATATTCTTGGAAATAGTATCTTTTTTTTTTTCTGTACAGTAATTTTAAAATCAGAGTATAATTGCCCATAAGAGGAAACCTCAAAGAATACCTTGTACCACAACACTTAGATATACACCACTTATGTCACATATACTTCAAATTAATATTGCAATTAATCCCCACAACAATGGTACCAACAAATGTATTATATAATGCAACTCTTTCTAAATCCTGTAAACATTATTCAATTTACATGCTTCTGTGTGCCAAGTAGTTAAGTGTGGGAAATTGTACATAAAGAATTTATTTCTCTAAAATTTGTAGTTTGGTCTGAAAAAGGTCTCTTTGCTCGAGAAATCGTGTTCCTAAACTTGGAAAGCAAAAGCATGTTTAATGTCCAACTGTCATTCTTCTCTTTTTTCCCCCCACCAAATTCTGTTTATTTACCACATCATTATCCTCGTGGCTTTCAAACCCCTGCATTTCACTGTAACTATGTAGCTACAATTTTATTTTCAAAGTATTTACTTCTGTCTTTATTTTGCCAGTGGAGCCTGCCCACTCAGTTTCATATTGTGCCTCTATGCATACTTGCTTTCATGCTGACCTTTATGCATAAAATTTTTTCAGTATTCCACTGTTTTATATAATATTTTAGTCTGCACTGAGATCACCAAGTTTTGAGCTTAGCAAAATAAATGTGTATCAGGAAACATGGTATTACACTTCCACCATTTGCTCAAGGATAAAGCTTATTTGTAAGACTGCTGGGAAATTTTATTTTACTTGCTTTAGGTATCGTTTTGAAGTATAAACTCTTAAAAACACCCCAACCATGTACTCTTTGTGCCATTCCAAAAGCACCTATGGATACTGCACTGGATGCCCTAAAAGCACAGTCGGTATTGTCACAGCTGAAGTATCCGAGCAGAGACACAGGTGTAGCACAGCAGGGACGTGCAGTCCCACGAACTCTCGCTGCACATCAAGGTACAAATACCCAGGGTTTAAGTAAATTAATTATGGTTCAAGTCCTGGTAAACTGTCCTTCCTGGGAGTGCCAATAAACTCACTGGCATCTAAAGTACATACTTCACAGGTTGACCTTTTCAGCACGTTATTTATTTTTCAGGTGTGGTTCTGAATCTCACTCTAAATCGTGCTAATGTAATTAAAATCTGAGTCCTGCTGTTACAAATAAGCACCAGCTGAGAACTCTCTCAATACACCAGAATGAACTCCTAATTTCCACATTTTAGATTCAAACCTCTGACCAAATGACTCAGTGTAGCACAATTCTACAGTGACAATTTCCTAAGTCATACTCACAATTTACAAATTAGTTTTGAAACTGAGTAATTATCCCAACAGTGACAACCCAGAAGAAATCTGACTGACAAATGATATTTTGATAAAGAAAGAAGTGTCATTTCAATAACCTTTTGAAATAAGCAAAAACATTTCGAAAAGGAAAAATACCTACCCACAGATTGTTTTCATAGTAGAAAGCATCTAGGAGCTTGACAATATTAGGATGATCACAGGATGCTAAAATATCAATCTCCACCATATAATCTTCAAGTTCTTCTTCTGATTTAGTATCTATCACCTTTGCAGCAGCCAGAACTTTCGTTTCTTTGTTCTGAGCCTGTAACAGAAAAGTCACAGGAAACATTTACATGAATTTCACCAGACAACTGGCACCAGCAAAAAAACCCCACAAATAAACCAACCCTCTCAACACTTCTATACAATTTTCCTGCCTGTAGTTTCCTCCTCTACAAAAAGAGAACACCTGCATATTAAAGAGGAGATAAAATCTAGTAGAAAAAGGGTTTAATAACTTTTCTCAAGGTTAAGAAACAACGGAAGACAAGAATGTAAAAATACTTAATTCTCATCACATTCTTTAAACCATCATCACGCAGTCAATAGCTCAGGATGATTCTGCCTTACTAAGAAGTTTTGTGCTGCTCCTCAAACACCCTCCTTTAACAGGTGGCAGGGAGTGCGAAGGAGCCTCTGCCCTCTGTTTCTGCCCTTCTGCCTGTCCCCACGTTGTGGCAGCACCGCTGTTCCAAAGGCACACAGAGGAGCAGATCCTCCCTCCCCAGGAACCAGCAGCTTGCTCCTCTTCAGCCAGGGGCTCTGTGCAAGCTCCCGGCTCCAAGAGCTGCCAAGCCAGCATTCGTTTAGGCATTTTGCTCCCTTTGCTTCAGCAGCCTGGGAGGACTCCCAGGGATGGGAGTGATGGAAGGTGGGGCACTGGAAACGCTGCCAGCCGCTACTTTATTACTCCTCACCCGCAGACCAGGGACCTGGTGCTGCTGCAGTGATTGGGACAACTACAGAACAAGTCAAACAAGCAAAGGGAAAACAAGACTTGGGGTACCCAAGGAAAAGAAAAGGCATTTCTGCTATGCATTGAAATATTCTTTGGCTTTTTTCAAACATAAGAAATGACAGACAATTCAGGTGACTTATTTAAATAGCAAAACATTTCAGAAACAAGGAAATACTTCTTATTAACAGAATACTGCTGAAACCCAACCACAAAAAATTATATACACTCTCTAATAATTCTCTTGTAAGTTATGTTTGAAGGAATGCTCAATTTCAAGCTGCAGCAAGCTTTAAACAAGAAGGTGTATTTTTCTCAAGCCATCATAAAAACACTGTTTTGTCAAGTAGTGACTTTTCCAGTGGCTACCTCTGAATAAAGGAAGTGCAGGACTGAAATCTACTTCACCCATTGTATGTGAAGACCATGAAGTGGAGTCCTACATTTACTCCACCGAATTTTTGGCATTCAAATGAAGTAACTGGCAAGGAGGGACACAGGCTCTCTCCAAAGCAGCAAAAGACAAGGACCTGCAGGGGCAATTCCAGCTTTTGATGTGAAGCATCACAAGGTGGTTCATCCTGTCTCTGCTAGTGTGGATTGTGCATGGCCCCAAACCTATTTGGGATGATCCCAGGACAGGACAAAGCAAAAATCCCAAAACCTGAGCTTTGTCACCTAATAACTTAATACTAGTATCAGACAAAAGCTGGTATCAGACAGCAAGTAAGAATTCTTAAGAATAATTTTGAAGGTCTAAATATTATTACTTGCCCAGCTATAAATAATTCTCTCAGTGTGGCAAAAGATAATAAAATATTTAAAGATAAACATTTATATTAACATTCAGTAAAACAGCAGTAACAGCAAGACACACTTATAAAGCATAGTCCCAGCTGATTCATCTCATGTTGAGGGTAAAGGTTTTCCATTACATTTCTTTTTATCTCAATATTCTTTCCAAAACAAAAACCAACCAAATCTTCCCAACCTCAATATTTGCCCTCCCATGTTTAAAAACAAAGATAAGGAATCTGTATAACATCATTTGAAAACCGACTACTGAGAAGTTTTCCAACACACATTCTAATAATAAAAAGGAAAGGTCTGCTTAGTAACGCAAACAACATTTGTTTTGGTTTCATGCTTTGTAGCAAGAATGAAAGACCAACCTCCCTATTCTAGAGCTGCACTGTAAATTAAACACGAAAAGTGAAACAGATGTCTGACCACAAGAGAATTAGACTTGGTAGCTTTACATGTGCAGAAAAATTGTTTTAAAAGCACCTTTCTAAAGAACTCAAATTTTAACTGTAAATGTACTTTTTTGAAACATGCATGGCCACACACACTTCACTGCACTCTAAAGGATACTTAAAAAAATAAAGCTGAAATTCATTTTTACATGAATTTGCTTGCAAACTATATAATGGCAATAATATTTTGTTTAAATAAAACCATCTACATCAGGTAATAGATGTTACTGCTTTCAGATTCAGTTTTACCTTTGAGCAAGAAAGGCATTGCTAAATTAGTGTGAATGATTACATGCTCGGGAGTTTGCTGCATTTACAGTATATACTGTTGTTTTCTACTGACAGAACACTTTGTATTTTGATTTTTTCCAGATCCTTTTGCTTGAAGTTAACTAGAATTCTGCTTTGAGTAAGTTCCTATGATTCCTTCTTTTGGCAGCTCTATTAAAACACCTCATCACAAACCATGAGTTATTATAGAGACAGTGTGATTATCTTTATGAGCATCTTAACAATTATAAACAAAACAAATGTTTGCCTTTGTTCTGACTTAAAGTAGTAAAATTTTGTAGGTCTAAATCCAGACTTTTTTTTCCCCAGCTCTTAAAAGAAAATAGCTTCAGAATTAGCATATTTCCACTGGGTATTTCTGAGGACTGATGAAACATTTTAAGGATACATCAAGTTATACCTGAAAAAAATCCTGTATCTTTTAAAGTTCTTTTTGACTAAGGCATTAGTCATCTCCACCTCACAATTCACTCTATAAAAAATACCCATCCATTTGACTTACTGTAATAAATGTGCTCTTTTGAACTGTGTAGGAAAGGATTTTACTGTTCATGCATAAGATTTATGAATCACTGTACTGTACAGAGAAAAAAAAAAACCTCTTTGGATTAGGAGGAACAAAAAGCACTTGCAACTTTGTGTGGGCATGTTTGTTTTTCTTAAACTTTGGCTGAAGCCTTTCTTCTTCCACATAACGTTCTCCAAAGGTCCGAGCCAGAGCAAAAATGATTATGTAGACACAGTCTTGATTTGCACATGGAAATTCTGCATTTGGGTACACCAACATTCAAAGTCACCCTGCCATTTATGGTACAGGACATATTTTGAAAGGGCAGAACTTCTGAGTAGCTGTAGCCCAGCAGTTTCTTCCTATATTTTAGCTCTCAACTACCAGTTCAATTTATTCCAAAGGCTCTGCTTAAATACATTTGATTCTGCTTTTACGATTAAGTGACTTAAACCTCAGTCCTATGCTAAGAAATCCAAACTGGCATTTTCAATGGTTATGTGGAGACAAGGAAGAAAGGGGTAGAAGGATTCATTAACAAAATTTGATCTTTTCAAAAGATACATACATAATAGATGAAAACCGGATTGCAATAACTCATTCCCTCAAGATCTGACTAATGCAAGATGACATGGATACTATTAACTATTAGATGAAACGACACACAAATATTGCAATCCTTTCAGTAAAACTCCTATTTGGATTATATGTTGAAGGTTACTATAGCAAACATTTTAACTTAAGGAGAGAGAATGCACAAGGAAATAACAAGCTGTATGATGCAGCATGGTTCTTGCAATGGAGGGCACAGTCTCGTCAGCTGTCAATGCACAGAAAAACACACTTAATTTTAAGTTAAAGTACTTTGATAAAGATGGATTGCAGGCCTGTATAGAATAAATCATCTCAAAAATTACAACTTGCAAAATAATTTTTCTGAACCTACATCCCTTACACTAGAGTGGCAACATACATCTAATGCACAAAATTGTTGTACAAATCTGAAAACATCTGAAGAAAGAACAACCATTCCACACAAAACCAGGACCTACATGTATGTGAAATTAGTGACTCCTCCCTAACAATGCTGGATTTTTGCACAGTATCATATAACTAAATGTAAGTTCCAGAGGCAGAAGCTTTGTGAAGAGACTGACAGCAGAATATTAAAAGGCAGGTTTACTATCTGGGCACTAGGCCAAGAAGTTGCATATTCCCAGCCCAGGACAGCAGGGAGAGCAGAGCCACCGTTCCAGAGTAATAGGATTACCGCTCAGAGATAACACATAGCCTTTCATCTTCTGATGACCAATATGAAGTTTCAGCCTTGGTTGTGAGGAGCTGTTTCAGTTTCCTATCGCCAGCAAATGCTTCCTTCCCAACCGTGCATCTCCTCTGCAACGCAGCTTTAAAAATTAAACAATATTTACAACGGAAAAAAAGTTAAGTACATCCTTCGCCTCTTGTTCAGCCAGCCACGAACAAAGCTGAGATATGAGATAGAAAATTGTTCATCACCTTTCCTCCTGACGCCTGATCTCTTGTGAGATGTTACATAACCTCACTGCATGTTTTGCAGGCAGCAAAACAAATCAATTAAGAAGCTTTTCCTTTCTGACTCATTGTTCTCAACAAAACCGTATACTTATAATCATGGATCATCAGAGTTGTCAAAAGAGGAAAAATACGCACATCCCTATTCAGCTAAAGATGTTTTTCCCACATAAAAAGCTCCACTTTTGTGTAAACTTGGGATTGTCAGCTCTAGCTCCATGTAAGTTTTCTGATGGTGCCTGGGTAATGAGTTCTGAAAAGCTGGCCTTGTACAGCACAAAGGCAGGAGCTGTTTCTCTGAGCTACGGCAAAGCAGAGATTTCAGTCTTTCTTAAAACGTATGAATTAAGGACAAAAAATTGCTCTCATTTTAAATTTTAGCAGCTTTATCAAAACTATAAGAAGTAGTGTGGCCTAGTGGAACAACTACAGTGGACTTTGTATTGTCTAAGTTTCCTATACTATATTTAACATTGTCCTCTACATTTTGAAACTAAAACAATCCTGCATGATTGACAAGTATCAAATGTTCAAGCTTATTTTCAAAAACATGGAAAGGTGTTTTTCATCAGCGAATTTTAGAAAAGAAGGCTACCTTACTCAGATAAAAGGATGCATTAATTCTAACACTAAATGTTAAAAAATGTAATTAAAAGTATCAGTTTGAATTCAAAAGCAAATAGCTACTCTTGCAATATTAAATCACAATTTTAACAATAAATCACAGGTTCAGCCAATGAAGAAGACAGCAACTTCCACAGATTTCTGGAAATTAAAATAAGCCAGTCATTTCAAAGGAATTGTTATTTTGCAATAGTCTTCACTGCACTATATTTGAAATAGCAGTAGTAATAAATTTCTTAAAAAAGAAGATAATTTCAATTTTTCATTTAATTATAAATATGCTTGGCCCAAGGAATTAAAAACCAGCTAACTTCAGTTATACCTGTTAAAACTTGTTGAAATGACTGTTACAGAAGATCTATTCAAAAGATAATGAAAGGACAGTATCTCCCAAAGAAGATGATACACCCTTGAACTACAGCTGATCAGCCAAACATTTTCCCAGCCTGCACAAAGTATCACAGCTACCCTACTATGCAGTTTTTTCTACTTAAAAAGAAGTTAATTAAATTCAGTTTCCCTCTTTAATGCCAGGGAAAAAAAACCCCCAAAACTGAAATAGAAATACAGATAAAAGTGCCTCTATTTCCTACAAGCAAATGCTACTGCTAAGCAAGTGGAGGCCAGGGTTCAACCCCGAGTGCTGAAGCATCTTTATGATCCTGTGGTCTGGTGCTGCCTTTGTGGCTCTGCTCGTTTGGGAGCTGTTTCCATGACAACTTCACTCTTTTAACATTATCCTTGTACTTCGTACTTTCTGTGGTTCTTCTGCTTCCTCCACAGTTGGTTTCTGAGGATTCCACAAGTTATTTTTGGGAGTGGTATGAAATATAATTTTCATGTTTAACCTCATGTTTCCCACTAAGTATTCTCATTAATTCTGTGGTATTTTGTGTACTAGCTAAGCACAGCTCCCATCCTGACTGCACATGCTTTGTGCCACTGAAATTACAAGGAATACTTATACTCATCTTTGAAAAGTACATGGGCTGAATTGGCAAATATGTGCAAAATAACAAACAGTTCTTTAGAGTAAACTTAACAGAGGAGAGGATCTCAGATTTCAGCATAATTCTTTTTTAAGCAAATACATTTAAAACACAGAATGAAAAATAAGAAAAAAATTGCTAAATAGTGGCAAGAAGAAAACAGCTATGCTGTTCTATAATAGCACATCTTATTTTCCCTTCTCTTGCTGCATGATGGCTTTCATAAAAGCAACAGGGAAAACCAGCTGACAATATTGGGAAAACATTTGTAACTAAAGCATTAGGTGGTGTGAGAGGTGTAAGTGCAAAGAAGTGATATTTCTCTCCTAAATTCAGTTATAGTAACTATACAACCAACTTGCTAAAGCAGCATTAAAACACACAATACTGCATTACAATCAACTCCTAAACTTGAGAAGGGGGAGGTGTGACAAATTGAGATTTATCCCTGCAGTGCTAAGCTGCTTTGCCAGTATCTTTTCCCTGCAGAGGACACTAACAGTTGCTGGCAGAGGTTCTCAGTTTTATCCAGCAGTAGACAATGTCAGCCACAAACTAACTTAAAACTTCCCAGGAAAGACAGTAGCACACACAGTGGATCTTCATCTTGGATTACAAACAGTTATTTATTTGGTTTTGTGTCATTAGGGGGAAAAAAAAACCCAACATAATGCTTAGTGTTTACTATTTTACTTTAGTGACTACAGCTTAAAATTCAGTCTCTTCCAGTATTAAACACACCTTTATTCCAAATGACATAATTAAGAATGCTTCCAAGAAAAAATGTTATCAAGAAATACTTTTTAATCAAACTATAATTACTAACTTTAGCTGTTCACTGGAAATAAGACAAACAAGAAGTCAGAATTGAAGCTGTGTACAGACTGCTGTTTTATCAAAAAATTATCCTGCTGCCAGGTTGAGAATTTTAGGATTTGCTTTTCATAATTTTATGATTTGTCTGAACATAGGACTTAAGAAACCTCCAATTCCTTCACCAGATGATTCTGTTCTAATCTCAGTTCTAATCATTTAACATCTGTAACGAGCTTTAGTTCACTGGAGCTCAGAGCCAGCGTTACTCCTGCTAACCCCTTTTCCCAGGGAGACATTTGGAGCTGTTAAAGCTCACTCTGGAGCCTTCTGCAGACAGAGACACCACTGAGTCTTTTGGCTTCATGTAGCACAAAGTCATTTTGTTTACTTGCACTTTGCAGAGCAGTGTACATCCACAGATGTACAAGTAAGAATCTAGTACACTCCTTTGTTACTTTTCTTTTTTGTTTTTATATAGAGTGGCTTGGTCAACCCACAGTTCCTCAGAATTAAGTTACAAAACAAAACTGAGATCTGCTTTGCCCAAAGCTTTTTAGCCAGATCAGATGCAAGATGGCTACAGCTGTTTGCTGACCCAGCACAGCCATTCATTATGACAAAACAAGAAAAAAACCAGTGCGTCTGACTTGAGCATGGAAAATCCTGTCCTTCCCAACTGGCTATGAACAAGTCAACAAAATAATAAAGAAAGAAAAATGACAATTTATTTGGACTTTAAGAACCCTTCAACAAAGGCCTTCTGACATGTTACTAAGGAAACTACATAACCATAGAAATGCAATGTGGCATAGTCATTAAGTTAAAAAAACTTGCTGTCAAAAAAGTAAAGAATATTATTAAAAGCTCTACATTTCATACAGCAGAAGGAAGGCATTAAAAGACCTGCACTAAGACAATTTATTTTATGTATTTATTGCAGAAGATGATGGCCTATAACAGATGTAACTTAACTGTCATCTGAAGTGTAAACATCTTACTAGCTCAAATATATGGGCAATTTGAGAAAAGATTCTGTATAATTTGATACTGCAATGGTGAGCTATATTCAAATCTCACAATAAGCACAGCTAAATAGCCAGAGGGGAAAGATTAAATTAAACAAGAAGAAGCGTCATCACCCCTTTTCATTCTTTGTCCTCCTAAAATGAAAAACAAATGCAGTATACTTCATATATTTTAAGGGGAAAATAGAAACTATATCGGCAGTTTAAGATTCAGTGTTTTACAAAGAGATACAGTTGTGGCAGAGGGAAAGGAAATGTGACTACATCAATACCACACTGAAACTGGCAACAGCTCTTGCAAAAGTATCAAAGCATATATTCTGTTGCTTCATGCATACTCTAGTCTGTTAAAATGAAACTTCCTCTATTTCTGAAGGAGTAAAAGAAAGGAGTAGCTTTAGAAAGTTTGAACTAAAAAAGCTGTACATCATCATCCCTCACTTTTAAGTAAAATTGTTACAGCAACTAATTCATATTCTATTTTTGGTATTAATATATTTTTTTAAATAAAATTTAGAATTCTAGAGGGGAGTCATTGGTTCCTTACACACACATCTCTAAAGCAATCCAACAAACCAACTGCAAAGACAGCAACAACAACAAATAAATCAATAGAGTTAAGCCAGAGCCATTCAGTGCTCCGTAACATAAACAAGTTATTTTCAAGTCAGTCCTACCATAATAAACTTCATTAATTATAAAATTCCCTCTGCTGATATATGCTATTTAATGCCTGTACAGCCTATGACTTGCAAGTAGTTTCTCTTGTGTTGTTAATCCTGACCCTAAAGTTACACAGCACCTCACAAGCACAAAATGCAATTCCAAAAGGTGCCTCACACAGTTTAGATGAGCTGGCTACCTTTGTGCTGCAAGTATGAGACTTCAAGAGATGAGAAAGAGCCATCTCAATAAACATTTGGTATTCCTTGACAACTGGCTATTCAAGTACCACAAAAATAGCATCCTGGGTTCTGTAAATGGACTTCATTCATATTCAGCACAGTAGTGGAATATGCTGCTTCTGATGCTGCCTTTCAGATTAACTGTTTGGTTTGTTGGGGTTTTTTTAATTGTTGAATTTAAACAACTAACCAATTATGAAAATTGACTACTCAGAGAAACTATATGAATGCAAATCCTATTACTTATCAGCAGATTTCAAAGGAAATTTTAATTTAGAAGCATGCTGCTGATGACATGTTTCAAATTCTCATGTTCTATGCACTTGCTGTTTGACATTTTACTGATTAGTCTAATTTGTTCAGAATTTACCTAGAATGCTACTGATAAACATAAATGGCCATGGGAATAATTGCATTACTCGGGAAAATTATTTTTAAAAAATCCAGATAACAAATCAAGACAAAATTCTTCAACTCTTTATAAAGCTCAATGCACAAAATATTCAGCAGAAAACCAACTGCTTTACTCAGACACTTGCAACTAAGAAACTTCTATCAATACAAGATTTTCATGTAAAGTTGGAACATTGTTCCTCCTCTAACAGAACTGTTGAGAGTCATGGAAACATGAAACAGTTAAACACACACGATGTTCAGGAGGAAGCACTGTTCTTGCCTCCTAACAGGGTGGCAATGTTATTTTTAATGGAGTTGTGGAAGCTTTATTTTGCCCATGTCTCCAAGATGTGATGTTGCACAGCTCTTAGGAGGAGGTCTTGTTAAGGGAAAACTACTTCATCTCTTTATTCTTCTTCTCCCTCTCTCTCATGTTTATTTTTTTAATTTATTATTAGGATGAAAGCTTTTTGAAGGGGAGGACTATCTTTTGTTGTATATTTGTACAGTGAGAGGGAATGAAGAATTCCATTCCTTTTGGAAAATTATCAAAGCCACTTCTTGCTTCAAAACACCCTACTCACTCTGAAATTCAATTCAGTTTCTGTACTTTCCTCATACAAGGTAGATTTAGTGTCAAATAAGAAGTATTATAAAATTTTCAGTCTTTTTTAGCACTTAGTGAGCACACCTAATGTAGAAAAGAGAATCACCACCTGAACTAAAACTGGGATCATAGGCTTATAGTTAATTTGCAGTTAAAGACATGCCTACATTACAAAAATCACCTAGCATGGATATCAGTGGTGCTAAGGGACAGAACCACTGGCTAATAAAAACTCCACCAGCATTTACCACAGTTACCTTTTTATTAGTAGTTGCTAACAGCAAATGGTTCCTACAACAGCAGCAAGTCTGTCTTTCCTTTTGTCCTGACAAAAAGCAGTCATCTGACACACCCTAACAACTTCAGAACATTGATATGCCACTCTTTTACAGCTATTGGAGCCAATGCTGACGCTGTCCTGTCTTCCCTTCCATTAGCAGTGTCACTTGTCTGGCCCTCTCGTGAGCTGGTCTGGGCAGCCAAGAAGATTACACGGACAATCAGCTTTTGCATGGCTTAGTTCCTTGAACCAGATCAACGCGGGGTTGGCAAGCAGCAGGCCTGTCACAAGGAAGGATGTGGGAAGGAGAATGCACTGCCAGAGCCCTGCCTGCATCGACCCGCACCGTCGGACGCTGCTGGGGAAGAGAGCCACGGTAAGAGCCTGACACTCATCCTTTGAATGTCACTTCTGTACTTCCTAAAACACATGGCTTTGGACAGAAGTGCGTTGTTGACTGCTTCACTTAGTAAATATCACAGTTCCACACTGTTTCAGTGCTTTTCAGGGATGGCAAAGAATCTTCTTTATATTGCACTGGCTTAAAAGTGAGGTCCTATGTCGGGCTGCTACAAACCACAAATTTACACCACCACCAATAAACACTGAAAAAGACACCACCAATAGTAGAGGAAACAAGTCTGTACATGAGCTCATTTTTGTATTTCACTTCTAAGTGCAGTGTGTGGGTTTTTTGTTTGTTTTTATTCAAATGTAACATGCAAAATCAACAGCCAACTTACTGGGTTCTTAAGCTGGCCAGAACACCTATGTTTGCTGCCAGGAGACAGTTTGAAATTCTAGCTACAGCCAAGAGCAAAGGAGACATTTTCAGGTACCCCAGCTATCCCTGTCAAGAGGAAACACTTGACAGTATTGTTTTAAATGGTGATTTTTAAGCTTTCACGCTTCCCACCCCAGAGAGATGAAAAACAGCAGACAGCTTACTTATAAACTTGGTTAGTACATCTTCACTAACAGCAACAACTTGGAAAGGGTGAAAGAGTAAAAAAGCTTGGCTCAACTCTGAGAGTATCCATTTCTCCACATTACTGGGATGATCTGAGTTTGTTTTGGGGATAACTCCTGTTCAAACTCTTCTGAGCACACTTCCCCATGATGATCACAGCTTATGGTGTGCTGTAGCTCACAGACCTGTGCTTCTGACCCTTGAGTATCCAGCAATAAAAACCAGGACTGTTTGCCTGGATGGTGAACTGAAAGACTTGTGGCATCCACAGAAGTTAAGCAAAAGTAAGAGACTGAGAAGGACAATCAAAATTATTAAAGGGTCAAGCAGTTGTCTTACAAAAAGCAGACTAAAAAGGTTGGGCCTCTTCAATTCAAACAGGAAAAGCTGAAGGTGGGGCAGGAACATGACTGAGCTTTACAAAATTAAAAAAGGCAGCATATGAATTGAATAAATCCTGATTGAGACAATGGCTGTGAAGGAGATGAGGATTTACTGCAACAGCCTAATTTTTGCTGAGGAGGACATTTCTCCATTAAGGTTTTGCTGCCTTTTGATTACAAAATATTAATTCTTTTCCTGGTAAAATACTATTTAGAAATACAGTTAAAAGTTTTCTTCTGCAATGCAAAATCTAGATGTGTTAGAGAAAAGCTTTATTTTTATAGCCAGTTTCAAGAGAACCATTACCGACAAGATAAAGAACAAAATCCTGTGCAAAAAGTCTTGCCCAGTTACAGTATCATTGACAAAGTTACAGTAACTTTCCTAAGAATACTTTCTGAATCATAGACATGACTAAACATTTCTAGATACAAAACCAAGTTCCTTAAATCCTCCTTAAACAAGGAAATCTCAGATCTAAAATGCCATTCAAAGAGATAGGAAGAAAGCAAAGGGACAGTCTTCTCCCAGCTCATTACCAAGTGAGATGGATTAAAACCCAATTCTGCCTTAGGATGAGGATTCACCATTGCTTCCATATCAAGTAAACCAATTGTGATCTATGCACAATTTCAGTTCTGGGGCAATGGTTCCTCCCAAAAAAACTTCACTTTCTGTTCACCCACTCATTTTTAATAATTGCAGTAATGCAACTTCAAAAACATTCTTCCTGAAAATAATGAAGTTTCTTTATTCATGATGGCATCCTTCATTTCCAAATTTTCTGAAACAAGTCTAATTTCCAAGATGGACACCTGAAGGTAACAGTCAGGCCTCCACAGTAAGGAGAGATTTAGCAAATTTTAAACACTAACCAATAAATTGATTTGACTGTTGCAGTACGATCTTAACTTTTTCATTTCTTCGTGTTCTTCTCCACAGAAAATTAAGTAAAATTTAAAAATCGTATCACAGCCTCAGGTAGTCCGAATATTTTTAAAGCTACATTTGGTGTGATTCAAGCATGAGTCTAGGTTTCAGCAATTTCTTGCTGTAGGCTACAGGTAAGTACCTAATTAGAAAATGGCTAAAAAGTATAAGCATGGCAAGGTAGAGGGGAAATGCTTTGTGTCTGTCTCTTAGCTTCCAAATCACCATTTGTGCTTAGCTGCCTTACATTAACCTCTCTATATACACACATGCAATCCCACAAAAGACTGTAATATCCAGTCTTAATCCAAGAAAAAAACCAACCAAACCAAGGACAAATCTGTAACTTTAATATTGTAACTTGCTTTTACATACATTGAGAACTCCTTCAAGAAACACTATATTCTCCTACAACCAAATATGGTAGCTTAAGCAGGTGAATTAAATATTAAAAGAAGCTTACATTACCGTTTTATTGCAATTTTTTTTTTGCTTTAGGTAAATCTTCTGCTGCATATACTTCAGCTGGTTTGTATCATGAATATAGAGCTTATTCAACAGAAAATCTGAAATGCCAGTGGAAAATTAACATTTACAGTAAAACCTTCATTTTTTGTTGAAGTATGAATACCATTAAAAAGTGGTTTGAGGTAGCCTACTAGCTTTTATTGAATATTACCTAGACAACTTTTATTGCCTGACATCCTTCAAATATATTCCACAAGTACTGGGTCTTCTTTCTCTCTAAAAAAAATTCCTTCCCATTTGTGAGTGTAGAAACGGTGTTTCCACATGACATATTTGATATATATCTGAGACGTAACATTTCTTTCAATCATTCCATACTGTAATCATGTTAAAAAATCATTAAAAATTAATTAGAGGGGGTATTTTACATGGTTTTGGAGAAAAACTATAAAACATTACTCTTTCTTTACTCGGTGCAATTAATTCAATTTGCTTTCTATGCTATTAATTCAGTCTGCTTTGTTTTCTAACTGCAAATTTCATGGCTTTTCCATCACTAAACATGGAAAACTGGAACAATCCGAACAGTATCAAAAGAAAAGATAGAACAAGCATTGTATCTGAATAATTTGGCAGCCACTGTAACATAAGACAATAGGCAAAAGAGGTGAGACACTATGAATTTGTCAACTCTGTGTATAATCTAAATATAATTAAAGGTTATTGGGGGATCACAAAGAAGCAAAGACTGAAAAAGTATTTATAAATGACACATCAGCCACCAGGGTCTCAAGGAATGTATTTAAAATCTCAAATCAGAGAGTTTAATTACAGACTCCTCTTGAACACAGACGCAACTGTCATTGAAGGAGAATGATGTTTACGATCTGAGGAGATTCTCAAAATGTGGGTCATGGCCCATGAAATATGGAAATCATAAGTGCGTTCAATTTAAACAAAAACAAAATAAAATGAAATCAATCCCAAACTGGGGATTGGGGTGTTTGCTAATACAAACCCAAGAAATTATATCTAAAATATTGTTTACAGGGTGGTCAAAACTGGAATTTGAGTCATCACCAAAATAAACTTTTCAACTACTGCTCTGTAACACTGGCGTGTTGTCCTCTACTACTCAGAGGATTGTAGTTCTGGAGGACCCTGCCAACGATTAAAGGTTTAACCATACTGTCAACAAAACCATTACCAATCCCCCAAAAAACCAACAAAAACCCAAAAAAACCCCATACCAGAATTATTTAATTAAATGGACTGCATGTGACTTAAGATAGAAGAATTATTTCACAAAGTTAGAACAGATTAAAGAAGCTTCATTTTGCAATCCATTTGACATGAAACAGTCACATTTAGCTTATGTCTGATATCTGAAGTTTTACTTTCCAGAAAAGAAAGCACAGTCCAAACAGTTACACAAACAGTTAGCTAAGAAATATGATAGATCAGATGACATGAAAAAAAAACAAAAGGGAACTCAATAAACATGAATAAAATCAACTAATGATTTCCTATTTACTTAGAATTTTAAACAGTTTACATAACTATGCTCACACCTTGGGAAAGATGACTGCTTTACCAAAGGCTGCTCATAAAACTTCTATAATTATCCTCCACAAACTCGTCTGCAGTTTTAATTCCAAATGCAACGGACAGACAATACATTACTCATAAGTTAAGTATTGTGATGCTGATTTTAAGCCAAGAGATGCAAATATGTCCAAAAAGTGAGACACACATGTGCTATGTGCCTTTCAAATATTTCCCTGCTACAGACAAAAAGGAAAGGTAAGTAACAAGTAGCCATTTAAGTCAATAAAGTTATCTTAATCTATAATTTACAGAAGACTTTCTGGCATCAGCATTTCCTCAGAAAACTTAGCTGGAGTGACAATAGGTGTAAAGAGCTCTGTAAAGCTTTCCCCTTGACACATTTCCCAGAGTTTAAAACAGTGATACTGCCTTTTCCTTATCTGGTATCTTCTAATCAGGCTAAAACTGCAATAGTGTGAAAATAAAGATAACATTGTAGGGCAAGTCACCAAGCTGATCAGCAAGATTACAATCGTTTGCCTTCTATGAACTGTCAGGCATCTCTTTTCATCATTCATAGCAGCCCTGCAATGCTCAGGCTACTCTTACAGAGATCACTGTTCATAGCAAGCTTTAGGTAAAGTTTTAGTTCCATTCTACTTAGACTAAATATTTAAAATTTAATATCAACACCTTATACATTAGTCTCTTGAGAGTAAATCAACTCTCGTATCTCTTCTATCTACTAATGCCTAAATGGCTAAACAAAGCAACATAGCACTTAAGAGAATATTATTAATTCAGATCTCCTGAGGGCAACTGTACTATTTTACTGCTCCAGTTTAATGAGAGGTCAACTTATATAGTCAATTATAAATGGAAATAAATTAGAAGAAAACATATTTGGTAGAGCAAACAATTTTAATCAAAATTGCAAAGAGGTCTGCATGACTGATTCATTCTTCTGTATTGAACTTCAGTTTAGGACATTTTCACCTGCTATTTCTTTCCAGGTCTGGGCTCATGGCAGAGTCACACATGAAACTTGTTTGTGAAACACCGTGTTTGACTGGAAACTTTCAAATATGAATTTATCTTCCAACTAGTACAAAATATATGGGACTTCAGACAAACTCAAGCAACATCCTTCCACAGGGAACTATATCATTTATATAGGAATGTCTGCAAAGTTTCAACAGCTCTACCAAATTCTTCTAAAGAATCAGTGGAACTAATGACACCACACATAAGTAAAAAGATAAAGAGCAGAAAAAACAAAGCCTATCTGTGCTTCAAGCTTAGATATAAAGTAAGTGGTCAAAATCGATTCCTGTGAGTCCTAGGTTACAGATGTAAAAGATATCCACCCTAGGAAGCAGCATGATACATTGCCATCACCTTGATAACTTCAAGTTGAAATATCCAAATGCAGAAATTTAGAATAATGTGCTGTAAGACCAAAGAAACTAGGAAGTATAAATTCTCCTTGCTCAGTCCTTATTTTGTTTATAGGTCAGACTAATTAATACATTTTCTAGGATTAGAAAATAAGTTATGATGTTAGTGGTGCGCAAAAAAGTACTTCTAAGCAGCTACCAGCAGTCAGTTCATATTTTAACATTAAAAGGAGTTAACACATAATCATTAAATTATATAATTGGTCCAGCCTTATTAAATCACTACTTAAAAATTCTATTTATTTCTACCTGCTGTAGAAGACATTAAGGCAAAACCAAGCTGCCCCATAAGTCATATAGGTACATTATAGATAAGATGGTTTCAACTACAGATACAAAAGCTTAACTTAAATGAAGCAACACCATTGGATTATTGCACTTGAAGAAACACTGTTGTCAAAAATCCACTATCACCAGCCAGAGATGAGCTGGTACTGGCCACTACTGCCAATAAAAGTAAATATGAGCACTTAATGTGATTACAATTTTCAGAAGATAACGCAATTGGGTAATGCTGTTCACCATGATTATGGTTATCATCTTGCACAAAATTTCTTCTCTGAACCTAAAGAAAAAAGCAGATTTTTTTTTAAGCAAGCACCAGTTAATTGCTCAGAGTTGGAAAACTTGTGCTAGTAACTTCATATGTAATACAAATATTTCATATTCCTATGAGAATTTTGTATACACAATGCTTCCAATGTCTGAGATTTGGGGTAATGAATTAGACACTATAAATGGGCAGAAGACTACAGTTCCAACAAAAAAGCGTGAATGAAATTCAAAGCCAGACAAGTCCAAAGGATTACCTAATAATAATTAAAATATATTTACACTACATACTCTCCATATATACATATAATCTATAGCAATACTCTGTCTTATATTGTATACTGCCACATGTTTTACCTCTGTAGAATCTGTTCCCATAGAAGACTTAAAATTAGTATATTTGTACAGAAGCAACCCATAATAATCATATTCATGGCCAAAAGTACCAAAAGTACAATAATTTTTGGAGGAGTATCCTCTAGTGAAGGGCTCAGAGATGACAACTAGACACTATGAAAATGCCTTTCTGCAATGTCTTCTGTATTAGAGTACAATGTTCTTACTGCCAAAAGAGGCTGGCAAACTTTACTGAAATATAGGCCCAAGACTTTATTTGATTCAAAAGGTTAACTTAGGAAGATATCTGCATTTTCATTAATGATGTTTATCTGTGGTAAGAAAAGAGCCACAGATCACATCAGGCATTTGAAGGGTCTGTTTTCACATCATCTGAACATTTACTTCTGGGAATTTAGGAAGTAGTTTAAAGCTGATGAAAGTCATTAACACACTGATTTACCTTAGAGCTATGTTTACAGTGTGCACAGAACAGAGATTTGACACAATAGGGTACTAGAACACACAATACTGCAACACGATATAATAATGTAACTACTTTCTAAAGCAAACTGATTATAATTACAATAAGAGGCCACGTTTTTTTCAGGGCACTTAACCTGATCAAATCAAGAGCAGTTTCAAACTGTCCCTCTTTTGTTTTTAGGGCTTTTTTTGTCTGTCTGCCAAATTTCAATGTTGAAATCAGCCTCCAATGCTAAGATTATGCGTCTCCAGTGTCTCTCAGAACTCTAGCAGTCCACTCAGTTATTCTAAATAATCCATAAAAAGCACATAAAAGAGACTCCAAAAAAAAAACCAACCATGAGGAAACTCCAAATTCTCTACAAGGGCCATCACCTGACACTGAAGTACTGCAAGGGTCTATAAATCGTAAAAGGACAGAAAACTACACCATTATTCATTAGCCAAGAGCAAAAAGAAAACAGCCTAAAAGTGGCCTCTTTGAAGAGGCTGACAAGGGCCAGTATGAAAAGTCCTACACGGCCATAAACCTTTGCCATCAGTAATCTGCAATTACGGAGCTCCTCTGATCACAAGAGACTTGCAACAGCAGTTGAAAGACTCAAGAGTATTTCTAAACATTACTTAGAAGTCCGTGAATACAAATGTAGGAATTGTCAGAACTCAAAAAGCCTTAGAACGCTGGAACAAACAGCTTCAAAGGAAATAAGCTCTTCTAGAAATTTGGCTAAGGTATTAAAAAAAATAAGCAAGATCCTTGTACTTGATTGCAAAGAAGAGGAATGAATCACAAGTTTTCAATGCCCTTAAGACTTCTGTACACAAAATTAATTATCACTGGACAGCATTTTAAAGTAAATAATTTAATCAGTAAGGCTTCCCAGTGTCAGAATCATTTAGAGTTGGTTTTGAGTTTTTATTTAAATATTTGACACTTGGTTCAGAAGATCAGTTACACAACTAAACCAATTACTCCTCTATGGGAAATCATAGCATGTAACCAATCTAACCTACTTTTTAGAAATTCAAAGTATACAAAGACTTATTTATATGGCAATTCCATTTTAACATACATCTGCCAAAACCCTGTCACACACAGATCCTAAGATCTTAAACAAAGGCAAATGTAGTTTAGGCAAATGTAGTTTTGGCAAATGTAACTGACACTAGGGTGATGGGGGGTTTGGCAAATAAAACAAAATCCATTACACAAAATGAAAACCCCAACCCCCACATTTCCATTACCTAAAGACAAAGTCTTCAAGCTTTCTTGAGAGCTTTGTTCTAGCCTATAGTTTTGAATTCAAAATTTGAGAAGGAATTGAATGTCTGTTCCTGCAGCTTCTCATTTGAGGTGTATATCCATGAAAGAACAACCTAACACACCTTTCCTGCTTTCCAAAGTTTCTTGGGAAGCATGGTCAGATGCAGGAACACAAGTACAGTTTGTATCTGTGTAAGCCTCCTTCTCAAACTGGATGGAAACAAAAAGAATGCTGATGAACACATGCAGTCACCTACTTCTTTTTTTTAAATGGGAATATTTTTTGTCCAAGAATACTGCCTGTTAATTCTCATAAGGGCCAACTTCAACAAGTTGCCCAGTGTAACCACGTGTTACTCTGCCTACGATCAATTTCAACAGTGAACTCTGTAATTTCACAGTCAGAAATAAATCTCGAAGAGAAAAACGATATCCAAGTGGAAAACATTCTCCTGTTTGTGTACAGAGTACACTGAAATGCAAAATTTACCAGCTCAGACACCTTCCTCTACTACTATTGCTAATACAGACATGCCTACAGATAAACATGAAGTGAGAAGCGGTTTGAGGATGGGAGGGAAATGCACGTGGGGGAAGAGGAAAACACATTTAGTATTGTATCTGAGGCATATATTCAGAAAATGGGAATTAAAACTCCACTATGAAGCTCAAATTAAAACTTTAATACTCTGCAAACGCCATTAGAGACGTTATGTTTTTGTAGTGAGCAGACTTTATCATAAAGCAACTTCGGACATATTCCCAGCCATTTTAACAAAAAACCCAAAACTCAAATCTTCCAAAATGACATGAGAACCACCATCTAGACTGTGTACTACACCAGCATCTAAATAAGTGAGATGTTCTTAATATAGAACATTAACACAAATTCCTTGGGTGAAATGACCCCACCTAACATTCTGAACTGACTGTGGCACTTCTGCTCACGAACAGGTGATACCACCACAGTACAACAGAACCTAAAATAATTTCTACCAAAAATAGCACAAATTTCACGAGTACCCAGATTTCATAAACTCTCAAATGCAGTACTCTAAATATAAATGTTTCTTGACCGAATTAGCTCTTAGAAGCACTGTAAATGCCATCCTTTCATGCTGTTTTTTCCTAGTCTCCAGAATCTGCTCCAGAGCTTCAATTCACGTCAGTTCCTAATTATCTCATGCTTATCCACCAGGATGTTTTTTCCACACTATCCCTAAACCAAACATGCAGCATTAACACCCTTTTAGAAAGAGGCAACGTGGCTGAAGATTTGCCAGAACAGTAAAGTCTTGTCAAACACTAGCAGGGTTGTATCTATGTCATTGTAGTCTACTTGGCTTGATAAATTCTAGATAAGCATCCTTAAAAACCCTACTTGTACCCGTACACTTAAAGATTTAAAGAGCAAACAACTGAGAGAAGAGATCCAACACATTAATTCTGCCACACAGGGAAAACCAAGAGAACACAGCTATTTAATTCAACTCCACATGGAACAAGATGGGAGAATGCCCATTAAAGCGACGACAGCCTGGCTCTGTACACTACACAAGAAGCACAGGAGTCAATTTTACTGTTCATGGGCTTCCTTCCGTACAGGGAAAAAAAAAAAAAGTATGAACTTCAGATCTAAGAAAATGCAGTCTTTGTAAGGTTAGGAGCCATACAGTACACGAGTCCCAAAAAAACCCAAAACACAGGAGAAGTGAGCAATCCAGCAGCGGGCAGGGTGGAGCAGAAGGCGGGACAATGACCTAATAGGTCTTTTCTATCTTTAGTTTCACGAGGCTCCGTGGCCAAGAGGCGCCGGGATGCCCCGCTCCGCCCGCGGCCGCGTCCCCCGCAGCTCTGAGCGCCCCGGCCGAGCTCTCCCGCAGCGGCCGCGGGCAGCCGGAGCCCCGGGCGGAGGGAGCCGCAGACGGGGAGCCCGGGGCAGCGCTGCAGGCAGCAGCTCCGAGTCGTTTCTCAGCCATGAGCAACACCAGCGACCCGCGCTGCCCGCCCTTACCTTGAACACTTTACCGAAAGCACCGTCTCCCAGCTCCCCTATGATTTCCCAGAACTCCTCAGGGTTCAAATCCCTCTTGACGTGCTCGTATTGTTTCTTCTTCTTCTCGCCGCCCAGCTTGAAGATCTTACGAAAGTTGAAGAAGGACATTTTCGCAGCCTCCGAGGGACGGGGCGGGCGGCGGTGCCCCGAGCCCGCCGGGACCGCCTGGCGCGGGCGGCGATGCCGGGCGCGATCCCCACGCGGAGACCAAAGTCTTGGCGCGGCCCGGGAAGCGCGGCGGGGAGACAGCACCCCGCGGTGCCCGCTCGGGGCCGGGCTCGGCGCCGCTCTGCCCGACGGCGGCGGCGGTCGCTACTCGGCCGGGCCGGTCAC
>VZRO01003279.1:347230-400270 GCA_013397915.1 Daphoenositta chrysoptera | reverse complement strand
TGCCTGCCCACGTGACGCGGCGGCGGCGGCGCCGGCCAATAGGAGCGCGCGGAGGCGCCGGGCGGGTAAGTCGGTGTCGGGCCAAGATGGAGGGGGCGCCCGAGCCCCCCCTGCGCCTCAGAGCGGGGCGGCAGCACTGGCGTGCGGAGGGAGCGCTCGTCCCTCCCTCTGTCCCGTCTCCCTTTAATCCGCTCTGTGCCGTTACGGGGAGCGGCACAGGGACCCTCTATCCGCTGATCCCGGAGCACAGCCCGCGCCTCTCTCCCTGCCCTCCGCTATCCCGTGCCGGGAGGGTGTGCCCGGCCCTGTGGCAGAGGTGACGTTCCCTAGGGTGGGGAACAGCCCCCTCCGGTGCTGGCTGGGTGCCCGGAGCCCCCAGGCCCTCCGCGGGGCCGCGAGGGGCTCCCCCTGTGTGTCAGGGGCGCTGTGTGGGCAGGTGGTGCCTTCTGGGGGGCTTGGGCGTGCCGCTCTGAGGAGGGTGTTGATAGCAAAAGACGACGTTGGAATAATTTTTCTTTTGTTTGCGGCCCAGTGCTGTCCCTAGACCTGCTACTGGTTTATCTTCTGTCATAGCAGGCTGTGATGTTCTTGTGCTGCCCGTTTGGTATCTTAGGCATCTTATTTTATCACTGAGACAGGCTTGGATTTTCTTATCTCACAACCTTCTCTTCCCACAAGTGATTCCTTCCTCACCCTGAAGTATAATTGTATTTTAATAGTTGTGTTGTGTACCTGCCACCAAATGTTGGGTGTTTCCTCACTTGAAAGCAAGAGGCGTTCCCGTTGCCTGGATTAGGGGCAATTAGCAGACATGGGGACAGAGTTTGGGCTGTGACAGGCAGGAAGGCGATCCAGCAGCTGAGGCGATGCTGAGACCTCAGAGACATCTGACAGTGAGACAAACAGCCAGGGAAAATCGTCTAATGCCGTGTCCTCGTATGAACCTGAGTGCCTGCAATTGCCATTAACTTAAGCTGCATGATGAGCTTCCGAAGATCAAGCCTCTGGTGTGCATCATTCCTCAGACCACTTTATTAGCGTGACAGTAATTTGCTATATAAGGAGGGTAGTCCGTGTGTGAATGCAGTAATAATAATGAGGCATTGAGATGTCCCTGACACAAAGCGTTTATGAATCAAACAACAGTGTTCTATCATGAGTCAATTTCTTGAAACTGTATAAAATCAGTTTCAAGGGTAGTCCCACCCTATGAATAGAGAGCCTTTCAAGGACTCCTGTGAAACTGATTTGTTGTAATAATTAGCGTTTGTTTTCCAAAAATTATATTGGGCTTTGTGTGTTCCTTGTATTGACAGCTTGGCCACAAAAGGTAAAATTGTTAAATAGGGTGTTAAAAGCAAGACTGTTTATGTGTGTGAGGGCAAAACCAAGAAACAACAGCAATCCAAATGAGCTGCTTTCTCTTCTGTGATCTGGCTCACTGGCTCCACTTACTAATTTCATGTGCACGTTTCATTCAGATAGTTTGGATTAAATACAATAATAAAGAGAGTGCTACCAGGAGCAATTTAAAGTCCAATTTCTTTTTCCTCTCTATTTTTCTTTTGTGCCCCTTCAAGTGGGATGATAGCTTTGATTTGGATGTTAAAATATAAGGATGGCTTAAGTAATAATTTTTGTTAATATTTTTAATCGAATATTTTGGTTTTAACTTGCTTTCTCCAGGATAAAAAGTGCTTTGGGACTAATTTCTGTAGGTTTTTTTTAAACTGACTGGTTGATAGAGGATAGGGGAAAAAGGAATCCAAACCCATGGCATGGATTGCTTGTATTTAGGCAGGATTATCTTTTCTTTAGCCTCAGGTTTAATGGCAGTGGAGCAGGGGGTGTTTATGTGTGAATGTCAGAGTTTGTAATAACTGGGAAAAAATGCAGAACTAAAATAAAACTTCCTAAGTGATATGTGAACAAGTGTAGGTGAGCGGGCAGTTCTGGGCTGGGGTAGCAGGGCCTGGTTCTTGCTCAGCTCTGTTGAAAGCTTTGGCTGTGCACAGCTCACACCCAGCGTCTGTATGGAGTGTCAGTTTGCGGGGAAGGTGTGTGTGAGGAAAGAGGCTCACCCAGAGCAGAGCAGTAGTGCCATCCTGCCAGGGACTGAATGTTAGCAGGTGCTGCTTGTGTGTTGCTTTACACCTGTATAAAGAGAGTCTTCCTGTTCCGGGAGCTTTTAGTTCATATAACGTTGAAAATATAAGATGAAAGTCTGGCACAAGAAAGGAGCAATTAATCTAGTGATAAGGTTTTGCTTTTAACTTTTTCTTTCTTACTCTTTAACAAGTAATTCAAGATAAAACCATGATGTCTGAAAAGGAAAACTGTGACTCCGTCTCATTTTTTCCCTTATTCTTTCACTCTGGAGTTACAGCTTGTCACTCAATCCTAAAAATAAGGTGAAGGTTAAGTGCTAGTAGCAAATCCTTCCCAATTTGCTGTGACTTCCTGGTTTGGAGGAGGCTATATGAAGCCTAGGTTTTGTGTGTGTGGTTTATTTGTTCCTGATAGCAGGAGTTTTAAGCAACTGTAAATGTTTCCAGATGGTAAGGATAAAAAGGTAAAAGTGAATTATATTAAAATTTCTCCTTTAGGAATTTAAAGCAATGCTTTTTGAAAATTCATTGCTTCCTTTAAATGTCAGAGGAAGATGTTAAAGTAAAGATGTTAAAGAACTATCTTGGTTGTGCATCAAATACACTGGCTTAAAATAGCTGTAAACTCTTTTTGACAATCTTTTTCATCTCTTTGTGAATTAGAAGTCTCCTTTATACTTTCTGCTGCTTAATATCACCATCCTTTCTCATTGACTCCATCACCTACACTTGCCACTGTTCCTAACTCCCTCTGTAAGTTCTGTTTCTTTTAAACTGCTCCAATTTCTCTTAATTGAAAGTAAACACTTCAGAAATTTAATTTGAAATGTGTTCTTCACAGCATATATTGCCCTTTCACTGCAGTCCTACATTCTGCCTTCAGTTCTTTCAAAATATTTAATGGTATATTTTTATATTGTCTTGACTTTCTGTCCACCCACACTGTCACTGATCTCCAAAATTCTTTCTGGTGATTGAGCTCATTGAACTGCTGTAAGGTCACAGGTGGCTTGTTCGTGGTTAAATCTGAAGCGTAATTCTTGTTTCATCCGTCTTAATCTGTCTGTCACCTTTGGCACTCAACACTGTCCTTTCTGTTTTCTTTAACCGATGTACCCCGTCTTTTTATTGCTATTTTCCAGTTACGTGCTGGCATTTTTTCATAGGCTCTGCCATTTCTCCTCGGATCTGTTCCAAAGTTAATGTTTTGTGCTGTATTGGGCTCATTTCAGTTCTAAGCACCAATGTAGCTTCTAGATCACTCTGGTTAACCCAGCGCAGGGGGATGATCACAGTCCTGGCCCTGCTGGTCACACTCTTTCTGATACAAGCCAGGATGGCACCGGCCTCCTTGGCCACCTGGGCAACTCCTGGCTCCTGATCAGCTGCTGTTGACCAGTGCCCCTGGGTTCTTTTCCTCTGGGCCACTTTCCAGCCACTGTCCCAGCCTGTCGCCCTGCCTGGGGCTGTTGTGACCCAAGTGCAGGACCTGGCACTTCCCCTCACTGAGCCTCACCCCGCTGGCCTCGGCTCATGGATCCCGCCTGCCCGGATCCCTCTGCAGAGCCTCCCTGGCCTCCCGCAGGTCAACACCCCTGCCCAGCTTAGTGGTGTTTGTGCACTTACTGAGGGCGTGCTTGATACCCTCACCCAGATCACTGGTGAAGGTAGGAAACAGGACTGCAGCGAGCTCCAGTCCCTGGGGACACCCCTGTGGCCGTCTGGCAGCTGCAGTGGCACCACTCCCCAGCCCGCTGTGGGCCCAGCTTTGTACCCAGCAAAGAGCCCCTGTCCAGGCCATGGGCTGCCAGCCTTTCCAGGAGAATGCTGTGGGAGACAGCATGGAAGACTTCACTGAAGTCCAGGTGGATGACACCCACAGCTTTGCCCTCATCCATTAGGTGGGTGATCTGGTCATGAAAGGGGATCAGGTTGGTCAAGCAGGACCTGCCCTCCCCAAACCCATGTTGGCTGGGCCTGATCCCTTGGTTGTCCTGTACGTGCTACATATACAGCACTCCTAAAGCCTTTGTAATAAATGTATCATTGATAGAGCTGTGTCTTAGATACTTCTCTTTCTGTTATGCAGAACTAAAAAGAGACTTAGTTTTGTACTTGGTATTTTATGAGCCTCTATGGTATGAGTAACAGGAATAGTTCAGTCATATATAGTATAAACAGAAAAAAATTATAATACCAGAGGTCAGATACTCAAGAGCTTGCCCATATCTCATTAGCCAGAATCAATGCTCAGGCTCCTATCAATAACCTGGATATACTACTATTTATTACGTGGTTTGGGTTTTTTTAATGCCTTACTGCAGGACCAGTTAATCTAAGAATTGCCATAGAAACGTGTGGCATTTGCAAGCTTCAATGTATAAGGGTATTACTTGATGTTTGCAGTAAAGAAAACATTGAGTGCTAAAATGTTTAGGAATAGGATTGATGTAATTTTGGCTTCAGTCAGAGTCTGTGTGTTTAATGTGAATTGGCCACACTTTTTCAGCAGTCAGTGGGGAAATGTACCTTCACAGGGCAATTCCCCTTCCCCATTTTAGATACTTATCTTTATCACAGTATTTAACTGTGTGAGGTGAGTTCTCCTGGCAAAATATCATCCTACCTATGGAGACATCACTGCCAGCAGAACTCTTGGAGTGTATTTCTCTTGATGTCAGCAACACTTCTGGGAATGATGACAGAGCAAATACAAAAATTGCCAAATTAGCTGAATGTTTCCAAGTAGACCTGTGATATTTTATTGAATAGGCTTTATCTGAAATTAAATGGCAGGAAAAAAAAGCAATAATATAAATATCGAAATTTTAATAAGGATCAGATATTTCAACAATAGTACAAGAATATTTCTTGGAAACGTGGCATGTCAGAAGCATTCAAGTTTTAACACGTTAACTTTATTGAAGCTATAGCAAGAAAGAAATGTTTTTTCTTATTACTTCTAGTTGATCTGCAAGAAAACCCTCTTTGACACTGATATTCAGATATAGTCATATATCTTTGTAGGGGAGTGAGAAGCAAATCTCAGATTTAATGGAAAGAGTCAACAACTTGAAACTTACATAGCTGATTCTCCCTGATTAACTGACTAATGTAATTAGGAATTTTACATCCTCATGATAAAGATTTTCAAGAAGGTTGCATGCTTTTCTGTTTGTATTTAACTGAAAAAGTTCCTTTTATAGGAATTTTCAGTTAATATTAAAATACTGTGCTGCACTGGTGGATAGTTGCATTTTTTTATACAGTAGTTAGTCTAATAAAAGTTCTCTCCATATTGCGATGACTGTAACAGTCTTTCACAGAACCACACAGGAATAAGTCCATCTAGAACTCTTTTTTAAAATAATAATATCCTTTAAAACACTACTACTCTTAGCTATAATGCTGTATTCTTTCTAACCATTTTAATAATTTGAGCCTATATTTAATTTGAAACAAAATTTATTTGATCAAAACTGTACACGAACACAAGGCAAATTATTTAAAACTTGTGGAGCCCCCTCCATCTGATGGATATTAGAAGCTTCAGTTAAGTCACATGAAAGCATGTCTTGCAAATGCTGCACCATGTTTGCCTTTCCTCCACATGGTAATTAGACCTTTCCCTCTTGCGCAGCAGTCACGAGCTGATTTGCTCTTTTTGTTTGTGGCTTTCAAATTTGCATTAGTTCACATAGTAGCTAGGATTAGAAATTTATTAAGGGATAAAGGTAGCTTTGCATCTCAGTATTGCTCTCAGTCAATACTGGCACAAAAATTGTCTGAACAAAAAAACCCCCACATGTATTGCTGGCTTTTCTTTCTGCAAATCCTGATTTTCTTTCACTGTTTCCCAGGAGCCTTTTTTTCCAGAATGGACTTTCTGTTCTCTTGTGATCCTGATCAGCTCTGGAATCTTGGGACCAAATAACTCGTTCTGTAATATGAAAATGACTGATTTTTTAATCTATTTTCTTTTATGGCTGGCTGGCCATAAAAACCATCCTGGTTGTGTGGTAAGCATAACCAGGAAGTTTACTATGCCTTCGACAACTATTATTAAAAATACACTATTCTGAAAAGTAGGGAACATTTCCTACAAACACAATAAAGGAAAATCTGACAAAAAATAACACTAAAGATTATCAATTTTTTAGTAATATCCCAAAAAGAGATATTGCAGTGGGATAATATTGGAGATGTGTCTCTAGCAAAAAGGGGAAATAACATATAGAATGTGAGATACCAACTGTTTATTAATGCAAAGCTAGACTTTAAAATACTAAATGCTTTTACTAAAAAAAACAGTGGTTTTTCGTTATGTAATGTTATTGTTGTATTACAACCATGTTTGTAATAATTTCTCAGTGTGCATTGTTCTTCTCTTTTTACCTAGAAAATGAGGCCAAAAAATAGTTGACTGTGTTGTAAAGTAGAATTTGGTTTTCTGTAGGATCTCATCTTGGTGCAGCAGCATGAGTGGAGCTGCAATAATATGTCAATTGTTAAGGCAAACAGCAGCTATTGTGTCTCCAACAATAGTATGTGCAAACTTTGGGCACTAACACTCGCTTATGACAAAACAGAATATTGTGATGTGATGCACTTTTTGTCTCAAGTGCCCTGAAATGTTTATTTTTTTGACAGAAGGGATCTTTAATAGTTAATCCACAAAATTATATTTTATACTACACCATGCAATATTTATGGATTACGCCAAAAAAGCCCATTACATTACATGGACTGAATTGTAGCAGAGAATAAAATTACCTACATGAAAAATAATTCCTGTGGCTTCTGACTGAGCACTAATGTATCTTGCTGGATAGAGCATACAGGAGTGACTTCCTTTCAGAGCATGAAGTAGGAAATGGCATTTATTCAAATTCAAATGCAATTAAGGAGACACTTAAATTAGTTTATAAAAGGCTGTTGGTTTTTTACATACCAAGAAGTCGGAAATAGTAATGACTTTATCATGTTAGCTGTGACAGTGATTCATGGAAGAAGTTACAGCCACAGTCGTCAGGGAGGTTTTTTTTTCAATAATCTAAATAACGTTCTGTCCATTTAGTGCCTTTTGATTGGATTTGGAATAAGTTCTTAAAGATGGGCAAAAATCATTACTAACAAACAAGCCTAGCTGCCTTTTCTCTACAGGGAGGGGAGTTAGTGAAGGTACTCCTGTTGCAGGACAAGTGCTCCTGAACAGTCTGGGGTTGTTCTGTGTCAGTCCTATGCCAGCTCTCAGTGAGGAGATTTGGACAGACCTCAGATAGAACATCGGTAAATTATTCATTATTTCAGAACACCCTCAGAGAATTACAAAAATTGCTCAACCAAAGGTTAATAAAGGACAATCTCTGGATTTTTAGCAGGTTCTAATAGTTTAACAGCTGAAGATAAATGATTATGAGCCAGCTTTCCTTAGCTGAGAAGAACTTACTCTTCAGATTATTCCCAGAATGCAGTATAAAGGACTGTGCAGTACAGTTTGTCTTAAGGAACTGAGAAATATCTATACACCTTTGGTATTTCTAAAACTTTTCTGTTTAAAGCCCAGTTCAGAGCAGCCTGGGTATGACTAAGAAATCTTGTACTTGATTTCAGGTATAAAAGCCCTGGTCCTCAGAAAGAAGGCCCAGTTGCAAAAGAAATTCAGAGTAGCAGGCTGGGAATTGTACCATTTTTGATACAAAACACCCACCCTTTTGATACTTTTCCTAGATGATGGCTCAGCCGACCTGTGTGAGGAGCATTAGAAAAGCATAACAAAAGCTTTGTTCTTATGTTCAAAGTTCTTACTTTGTTCTTCAAACTTCTCCCAGTAAAACAGACAATACTGTAATAATATTTAGGTTCAATCCTACCCTTCTCATCCCCCCACCTTACATTTTGCTCAGATTTGACTTTTGGGATGTTTAAACATTTCTCTGAAAAAAAGGACCTTCAGACAGGAAGTGCTATGAGTCTCTATTTGAAGGTGAAAAAAAATAATTTTCTGGAATAACATTAAAAAAACCAAACAACAAATTCAGCTGGACTTGAATCAAAAATCAGTGCCAAGCTAATTTTATTAATCTTTCAAAGAAGAGTAAGAATTAGGTCTTGATCTTCCAAAAGTGCTCCAAATGAGAAATCACAGCCTTTAGTCCCACAAAGTTTACAACGGTCCTAGCTGGATCTGAGATTTCAAAATTATTATCATGTTAGTTACTTTGTATATATCAAAAACTGGGCTATTTGACACTATGTTTCAAGCAGAGTCTTGCAGTGTTCTGATACAGTTAAAAGGTTCACTTCCACAGCAAAATAAAATGCAAATTGATTTCAGAACATTAAGTGGCTCTGTCATAATCTAAAGGTTTGATATGTGCCAGGAATATTTTTAAAACTTCAAATCACAACTGTGTGCCTAGACCAAATCATAGGTTAGTTATTTTGGAAGTCTCAGGTTGTAGTGGATTGCTCTGTAGTGCTGTGAATGTTCATATAAATTCTGAATTATTCCAGAGGCTGATCTAATTTAGCCCAGATGCATAAACCAGTTTAAAGGGGAGGGAGGAAAATGGGCAGGAATACTTGCCTCTAGAAACTGAGTCAAACTTGTGGAGTTCACAGGCACAGTAGCCTCAGAAAGCTATTAGCCAATGCTTGTCACTTCTATGCAGATTTCTGAAATTTGAAAATGCTCATTCAGGAAGTGACAGTAGATCTATGTTACACTGCTAAAACAGACTAGGAAAGCTAACTGTGTTGCCTTAAGCCAGGGTGAATTAGGTTTCATTTTATTTTCTCTGTTAGTTAATTCCTTTGTGTTGTACCAGTAAATTACAGAATCACAGAACAGATAAGGTTGGAAGGATTCAACCTTCTGCTCAAGCAGGGCCCTCTAGACCACATTACTGAGGATTGTGCCCAGATGGTTCTGGAATGTCTCCAGTGAGGGAGACTCCACAGCCTCTCCGGGCAATCTGTTCCAGGGCATGTTCACCCACACAGTACCGAAATTCTTCCTCACGTTCAGGTGGAACTTCCTGTGCATCAGTTTCTGCCCACTGCCTCTTGTCCTATTGCCCAGCAGCACCGAGCAGAGGCTGCATCCATCGTCCTGACACCTCCCTTCAGATGCTTGTAGGCATTGACGAGGTCCCCTTTGAGGAGCCTCTTCCCCAGGCTGAACAGGCCCAGCTCTCTCAGCCTTTCCTCATGAGAGATGCTCCAGTCCCTTAACCATCTGCTGGACCCACTCCAGGAGCTCCTTGTCTCTCTTGTACGGAGGAGCCCAGAACTGGACACAGCACTCCAGATGTGGCCTCACCAGGGCTGAGTAGAGGGGCAGCATCACCTCCCGATTATGAGTATCTGTCAAAAAATTTTCCTTTTCCAACAGCCTGTTTGGAATCCTCTTGCTATCAAAGCGTTCATACCACTGTTCCTCCACGCGAGAAAGTATTTATAAAAAGTAATTTATTTTTACTTTTGTTTTTATTTTGCACTAATAGCTGAGAACCTTCTTTCCCAGTGAAAGAATGTCTTTTCAGCAGCTCAGCTCACCTGAGCAGCACTGTGGGTGATTAAGAGCTTTCATGGAGAGTTAATCATCTTCACAGGCTTCCTCCTGCCCTCACTTGAGACAGGTTAGGGAATTGGTTGAAGAAGGCACTTCAGTGTGATTATCCAATAGCTTTAAAATACAAATAGGAAGCGAAGCTTTCTGAATATCACTAGTGAGTGCCTACTATCTTGTTTCTGGTAAGCTTACAGGTGGCCCTGAGAAATACATATACAGAGCTCGTTTACTGGTCTGCTGAGTGGTTTGCTGATTTCTTGATCCATGGGAAATTATCTTGTGGTTAATGCATGGGACAAGGATCAGAAAGAGCTACTTCTACTGTTTATTTTGTTACACACTTCCCTGTTAGTTTTTCAGAATCATGCTTTTGGAAAATTGAGTGCCAAAACCTTGTTAAAAGGTTTAGCTTGCATTTAAAACAGGTTTTAATGCCAAAAGGAGGCAATCTAGAACTATAAGCTTTGTCCCCCTTCCTTCCAAGACTGTAGACATTGGAGGAGCCAGTTTGTTTGGTTTCCTGCAGCCACATGCATCTGTCCAGAAGGTTTTCCAGGCAGTGCTGTGGAAAGATAAAATCAGAGGGAGGGAAATGTTGTAAGTTATGACCTGGAGACATTAACTCCACTGGAAGATTGTTATACAACAGCCATGTCAGTTTATTGATTAAACAAGACTTTTTTGCCCCAACCTATATCCTGCCTTATGGGCATTGTGGGCAGTGCCTTTCTGGGTTCCCCACCAGCTAAAGGTTGCAGTGTTGGCCTCTTGTCTTGCACTTCACTTGCCAGGGAAGTGTATTGTAATAGAAACTAATGTAATTAAAAGACACATGGTGTTTAAAATTCCACGGAGTATCTTTCAGAAAAAGTCTGTAATTCTTTCTTTTGGTAAATTGTTATCTGAACAGCTTAGACAAATGTTAAACCCTTGTACAAGTAACATTTCAGGAAGGGCTAAACTTCTGGAAGTTCAGAGGAGTTCTAGATTTCTTAATCTTGTTTTGAAACTATGTTTTCAAATTGGAATTGTACTTATATGTAAGAACTGCAAGATATGCAGCATGTAGCATCAAAACTGACAGGACTTAACATGACAGAAGCAGAAGGTGGTTTATTATGGAAGACTGAAAGTGCTTGCCCCATCCTGATTTGTAATAGAATAACCAGGTGGGAGGTGGATCCAAACTGGCCTTACCTTACTGTTTGATAGTTTTCCAACTATCCAGCTGTTTTCCAGAAACCTTTTCTTTGTCTTTCAGTAACGTGTTTAGGTCTCAGTGATGCTTTTCATCTTGTTACTGGTGTTGGAAAATTTCTTTTAATTATGTGTTTTAAAAAAATCTTTGGGTGAGTTTCGTGCTTAGAATTTTTGTTCTGTATTAACAATAACCAAAGGCTTTACTTCCAAGCTCAGTAAGATTTACTTGTATAATAATACATGGGTTTATTTGGTTTTAATTTAAAATGTTGTATGTGGCTGTAGGTAATTAAAAACATTTCCTGAAATATGGTGGGTTTGACTGTACCATACTTGAATTGCCTCTGCTGATCATGAAGAGTTGAATAATAGTCATTTGTCACAAAGGGTGTTGACTCAGACACAGATGATTTCAATTCAGATGACAGAGGGTGTTACAAAACCCAGCTGTTGACTCTGCTCCTCTTTCCACAAGTTGCTTTGTCTCTGGCAGGAATGGCTGACCTGTGAAGCAGTTTTTGACAGCCAGTTTGTGGCCTAATATATTCAAGTAAACCAGTGGTGACTTCAAGTTGTTTTAATGCACTGGGCTGGCAACTCCAACAGTTTAGGAGCTGTTTCCAGTGTAAATCATCAGTGCTAGTATAGTAGTGGCAGCCTTTGGAGAAGAGTGAGGGCCTGCTAGGATGTTTAAGTTGCCTGTATTAGTGCATAAATTCTCTGTTTCTGATTCACAGCTAACTTGAGAAAGAGTCTTTGCAGCAGTGTGCCAGCACTTGCTGAGCCATTGCAGACAACCGCTGGCAAGACATGTTTTCTTGGCTCAAAATGATTAATCTCAAACTAAGGCAATCTTCTCCAAGAGCTTTGGTGGTTAATCACATTTGGAGAGAAGACAACAAGAAACATTAAAACAGATACTCTTCTTTGAGGTTTCAATTGCACTGGGATTGGAAAAGGACAGTTCACCTCTTTTTGGAAAAGGTACATGGTGGGCACAAAAATATGAGCCAAGAAATTTATTGACCAGGGCTGAATCTTTTGAATAAATCAATTGGGTGTTAAATAGGAAGCTACTGAAACAAGGCTACCAGGTAGGCTGCTTAGGGGGGAAGAAAGAAAATGGGTTTGGGTGGTGGCATGGTTGGCAAGGGTGCCAATTTTCCTTGCTTTCCCTTCTAGGATAATACCTTGCTGAGCTCACATGATACCTCTGGGGATTATGGACTTGGTTGACTTCTCAGCAGAGTCAGGAAAACTAACATTGATAGCAGTAGGTGGAAGAGACAGCCTTATTTTAATATGTTAGAATAATCTCAGAGTGAGGCTTCTTGTTTATTTCTATTTAGATACCTACTATGTAAACTTCAGATTTTTGCCCTTCAAACAGAGTTATTTTCCCAAGAAGAACTTAATTCTATCTTTGGTTGTGATTATGCCTTTATAGCCTTTTTCTAGAGTTAAAAATAGAATACAGATATCTTCTATCTAATAAACTTGTGGACTAGATGCTTCCCTTGCCTTTTTTCTCCCGTATCAGGATTGAATTCCTTGCACTGCAGCAACCCTGAAGTCATTACACTGCACTTAAAACAAAATGCAGAAAGGGATGACCTTTTGCTAGGACTCTGTGTTGTTTATATTGCTAAGCCTGATCACCATCTCCCAGCAAAAGCCAGTTAAATCCTTCAACATTTGTACATATAGTATCTGTTCAGAATTGTCTATTGTTTGCTGTCTGGTTCTCATTGATTATAACGTTGTGCATCTCCACAATGCCCCTATTTGCCCTTGGATCTTCGTTGTACAGGGCAGCTCTTATCTTCCTTGCTGATAGCATATCACCAATGGTACCAGTTAAGAGCTGAAAACACTTCTAGCATAATGGAAAGTTCCACTTTTGCCAGGATGACTCATTAATTAACCCCGGGATGGAGAGGCTTCCTGTGCCAACTTCAGAAAAAGTTACGGGAAGATGCTATTATGTAGCAAAAGATAAATTGATGGGAAGAATTTTGTCAGCCTTGTAGGAATTATGTTTTCTAATACTCTCAATCTGCCTGAAACAAGCTTGGAAACTCACTGAATAGATACTTTGGAAATAGTTTTCATCTTGCTTTGCTATAGGAGCAGACAGACAACTGCTGAGAAGAAAGGACTGGTACTAGCAGTGTGTTGAGGCAAGCAGTACATCCAGGAGGCAGTAAATACCTTTTCCTTCCAACTGACCACAAGCTTTTGGCTTCAAACAGGCCACTGTTCAAATGTAGCTACCAAGCGGCCACTTGGGAGGGAAGGAAGAAAATAGGCTTGGTTTTGGGTGGTGTCAGGGATTGGGAGGGCTCTTGGGACCACGAAGAGGCCGGGGAAGGCTTTGGCTGCTGTGCAGATGCCCTCGTGTGCCTGTCAGGCATTGCTGGAAGTGGGTGGGTGGCTGGAGTACGGTTTCACTGTCCCAGCCTGCTGTGGATGGAATGTCTGTAACTCAGGACTTCAGCAGATTTGTCCTGTGGACTTCAAGGAATCTTGTGATGCCTTCATAATGCTGGGGGTATGGTTTAGTTTTTGTCAAGGAATCTTTGCCAGACCCATAAGATAAAGCATTGTGTGTCTGTAGCAGGCTTGAACCAAGCAGAGTGGTCTCTACATAAAGAAATATGACGGGTGTAAATATCTCCAGTGAAGAGCTGTAACAAGGCCTGGGAGTGAGAAGGAAGCTCCAGAATCCGAGATTTAACTCCCAGTACTTTCTGAAATAGAAAGAGCTTTTGCTGCAGAAATCTTCTCCCTTCAGAACAGGGAAGCAGTAAAAAATTTTGGGGAGATGCTTCATTTAAGCTAAAAGTGTGGTTTGGACTTGATCTATTAACATTTGGGCATTTCAGGCTTGACAACTGGCTACAAAATGCCAAAATACAGATATTTTTAATCTCCAGTGGAGCTGCTTCATTGATTTCTCCTCAGATGCACACATGTGCAGGGGTGAGTTCTGCTTTTTGCCCCAATGAGTGTCTGTTTACCCAAAATACAAATGGTTAGACAGACTTGTTACCTGATTGTCTCTTTTTGGCTGGTTATCTCAGTCTGCTGTCTGTCTAGGAGGAAAAACAGGTGCTGAGCTGTGAAAGGCTTTGTAACCATGCAGAGTAAATTGGGGGCCGTGAAGCAGAAAGGAATATAACTTTGTACTAGAGACTGCAAGCAAAAAGAGAGAGATGAGGAGATTCATTTTGTTAAGAAAATGAGCATGCCAAGTGAAATACAGGTTCAAACAATTTGTTCCCTTGAGAAACTTTATGGTCTAAATTTGACATAGACTGTAGCAAGTATCCAAAGAACTGCCAAATGGAGGAATAGCAGCTTGTGATAAGATCATACCCTTAACAGCTTAATTTCTAAATTTCTATTGAGCAGTGTCTCAATTGAGCAGCAGAAAAAGGGTGCTTCATGGGGAGACTTGAGTGAGGAAAGAATGATATGACTTTTTTGAGTAGATCTTGCAGGTCCAAAAAGGAAAGGTTGGGAAGAGCTGTCTGTAGTGGGGAGAGAGACATGAATCCAGGTGTAAACAAACCTATATCAGTTTGTAACTCAATGGTGAAGTGACTGCTGGAACTGACTAAATCAAATATTTTCAACATCTCACCAGTCCAAGGAAGGGTAAATAACACTGTCCTTTTTTTATGTAAGTAAAATGAAATAAAAGTTGGATAGGAATCTAATTGTCAACTGCAGTTCTGTACGCAGTATAGAGTAGATGTCAGCAACACTCTGGCATGTTGTGCTACACCCTTTTTCTTTTCCCTTGCCTCAAATTAAAATTTAAGCATTAAAACAGAAACCATGCAGAATCCAGGCTCTGTGGTTTCTCAGTGAAGCAAGAGGATATTGTGATGTTCATGGCGTGTTGTCTCCACATCAGTAGCTACAAGTGCTCCTCCCAGGCTGCAGAGATCACTGGGAGCTGCTTCCTCTCAGGAGACTGGAGCTGCCAAATCTCAGCCCTATTACACTATTCAGAGTCAGTCCACTTAGCACCTCTGACTTACATCTGCAAGGGGCTGACACCCTTTGAGGGTGACCTGGAGAGCCTTACAGGAGCAGTGTATCCATCCATACAGGAGAAGCTGATAGAAAGTATTTCAGCTTTCCAATCTTTATGAGGATCTTCGTGAATCGAGTGCTGGGGATTTTGACATCAACACTGTGATAAGCAGAGAATTGGATCTGTAATGGCAGAAGATGGCAGGCATTAAACTGTGAAATCTGAAAGGGTAAAAGGGGAAAGTAACAATTTCAAGGTTAGCAGAGACTACATGCCCAAAATAAAGAAGGGATGGCTGCTTTTGTTTTCAATAAGGTCATCCTCCCTCAACTCCACAATACAGCACAGGATGAACAATGAGAAGAATATGTTAGGGGAGGGAAAGAGAATGATGGGGGGAATAATAATCATCTGTACAGAAAGTAAGCACTTGGGATCTCACAATCCTGCTCTTTTAAACAAATGTTAACTTCAGTTCTCTGTTTATGGATTTAGAGCGGAAAAATCTCTGAAATTCTATTTCATTTGAAGTTACTGGGGGAAATGCCGTTGCTGGATTCTCAGTACTTCAAACAAATCATGAGTATTGATACTTTGAATATTTCATGTGGCGACACATGAAATATTGATAGATGAATACAACATTATATTAGATAAACTCCAATATCTCATCCTCAGCTCTGCTGTGTTATTGTGTTTAAGCTCATGAGCTGTTTTTTCTTTTACTTGGGCCGTATGTGAACAGCTCTTCCCCTGTGTAGGAAACAATTACAGTTCCCTCTGTGTTCACAGGTTTTGGATGCAGTCTGAGTCCAAGAAGCATGAAGAAGAGATGCCTTCTCTGCACTGGGGGATAGATCCTATATTTTCTGCATTTGCAAGACTCTATATTAAAGATATTACAGAAATGAGAGAATCGAAACAGGTGCCAGGTATGTATTAATATGTGCTGATTAGGATACACACAGTATTATAATTGATTTTTGTTGTGCTTTTTATCAAGGGATTGAAGAATACTTCACAAACATCAGTAACGTAGTTTTCCATATGGTTAAGCTAAGTGACATTAGTATCTTTTAACAGTTCTAAGAACAACAGGTTGTGTGTGAAATGTATGTGAAAAATAAAGTATACTTGTTAAAATGGCTTTTCTTTCTCTCCAAAACCTCTTTTATGTTAAGGTAATGTTGTGTGGTAGTGCTTGTTATATTCTGATAAAGTTAATTCTAAAAATGCTGCTCCTTTCTGGCCATATGTGTTGTATCTCTGCTGTCTCTACATTTTTGACAGTTGATGGCATTGCTGGATGTGTGATTTTGCTTTTTCCTATTGATAATAATACATTATAAAACAGATACAAGTTTTGAGGTTTTGTCTCCTTAATTTCTAGGTATGATAGATACATGACATTCTTCATACATCGGAACAACCTTATTGTAAATTCTGTAATTTTGTAATATTGTAATATCTGTATTATTGTAAATTCTGGCCTGTATGTTGGATGTTACCCCACACCTTTTGTTCCTGAGGCACTGCTGGCAATGTCTGCTTTGCAGTCTGTGTCCTGCTGGTCTGCAGCCCGTGTCACCCACGTGTGAGCATTGGCTGAAGCAACACAGCTCTGACCTTGAGTGGCTGTTTTCACTACACGGACTTTAAATAGACTGCAGTGTGTCTTCTGCTGTGGAAGGGTTCATTGCTCCCAGCTGATGCTTGACAAGGTGCAAGATTATCAGGGAGGAACCCAAAGAACTTAGAATTACTGAGGAAAAGCAATAAACCCTAAGCAGAGTGTGTGTCTTTGGTTTGGTTTTGGTGTTTTGTTTGTGGTTTGGTTGTTGGGGTTTTTTTTGTCCACAGAGACAAAGTACCCCTGTTTGGCTCTTTGAATATGCTTTGCCTTGTAGGCTTTGTTATTCTTCTTCAGTTTTCTTTAACAGCAAGGATAGCAGCAGTGCTATTTTTGCAGAAATGAAGGACTGGTGGTTTTTTTGCTCTTCTCACAACCATGTTTATGTACATAGGGACTTCACAACCCACAAACACCAGTATATCTATATCTTTGTTATTTAATGTGGTGGGAGCCTTTTGTCTTAAATCTATTGCAAGAATTAGGCTACAGGCTGTTGTTGATGTTTTTCCTACAGTAAGTTTTATTTAGAGGCCCTTTTAAACTGTCTTATAAAAGTCTTCTAGTAGTACTGGTGTAGGAAATGCATCTGGTAAAAACTGTTCAGATATTTTAATTGTTTTCAAACAAAATACAAAACAATTCAATGCCAGCAGAATTGGATTGTAGTTTGGACTCAGACATTAGTACATACAGGTGAAAATGTGTTCAGAATAATTAACCTTATGAACACCAACAAACGTTTCATGATAGCAGGAACAGTTCTAGAAAGTACAGTCCTGCTCTCTTTTTTTTTTACCTCCAAATAACCTGAATTTCCCTTCTTACTTCTCTTCCTGTTCTTTTACTTAACTGACTTGGCTTCTGCTTCAGGAAGTTTTTGAGTTTTGTTATTACCTTTGGTTTTTTTAAGATGATCCTGAGGAGGTGGTATCTGTCATGTCAAGACATCAGCCTTTACAGTTGGTATGTTTGAGCTTTCTCCACTTCCTGTGCAGCTGGCATTCTGCACGTTTAAGCTTGCTTGCAATCCTGTATCATTTTCTAAACCAAACTTCAAATAAAATGAAATTTCCTAGAACCAACATCCTGAATTTTGTTCATTCTCCTGGTGCTGTGTATATACCAAACCAGACGTTTTTTCAGTGTATCTTATTTATTGGCAACAAATGATAGCACAACAAAAACACTAAAATTAATACCTTTTGGGGAAGGAAGAATGTAGGTGTTTGGTGTCAATGCTTCCTGCCTTTAATGGGCTTTTAAAGACCAGCTGAAGCTAAGTATATGATTGGCTATAAATCAGTCATTAAGTAATGGTAATTAAGAATGAATGAGTGCAAAACAAGAAGTTGTAACTAGGAAGAATGGAAAGAAACACAGACTGAATGTCAGGAAAAACATCCCTAGAATGACATCTGTTAGACCATGGCACAGCCTTCCCAGGAAAAAGGTGGGATGCCCTTCAACTGGGATTGTTTATATCCTGAGTTCACAGATTGCCAGGAATTTACTGTATGAAATGGTCTTGTATTGGCCCTGAGGAAATGGACTGAATGACCTAATGAGTTTTTCTTTCCATTTTTAAGCATTAGGATTTGATGCCACAGTGACTAATCCCTTAAAACAACACAGAGGGAAGCAGTAAACCTGGCCAATTACTCTGCTGCTATAAATGGTGACAAGAAGGCTGGAAAACCTCCCAGATAAAAACAGCAATTGTGTTGTCTTAGCAGCCTTGCAATGAGAGTGGGTGTCAAACTCAGTTGTAACACATAATCACATCATGGAAATGAGCTTTTCTCAGAGTTTTCATGCACCAGTGCTTTGTGACAGCTTATCAACAAGCAAGGGAAGCTACAAATAGCATAAAAGGAGGTAATAATAATTAAAGCAATGGCAAACAGAACAGCAATGCTGGTACAGACATGACCAGCACTTGCTCTAGAGAGCTCTGTATCTACAGCCCCCTGCAGCACTGCTGTGGCTGTTGTGGCAATGGCATATTGCTCTGTGTGTTGTCTACTGGGTTATTAGGAACCCCACAGAATGTGTTTGTCCATAGCTTCAAATATTTAAGATATTTTTATTGCCACCAATATGGACTTAATTTGAACAAATAAACTGGCAGGAGAAGTAATTTATACCTCGAAGTCATCAAGTCCAACAACTTTTAATAGGTTAAATATAAGTTCATTCTTCAAATTAATTCGGGTAGTTTCTCAGAGAGTAAGGGTGGAGTTCTACATGAATTTATGGGAATGAAGAGAACCAGTTTTATTTGGTCTCTGTCATCCACCAAAACTCAGCTTACTGACTGGGAAACTAACATAATTACATGTTGCTTGTTTGCATAATCAGGAGCTTGGAGTCTCTGCTCTACAGACTTACCCTGAAACCAGCCCAGACCTTTTACAGAGATGTTGTAAGATTCAGTGAATGACTACATACACTGGGAGCATCTCCACTGGGGGTTTCTACAGCAGTGGTTATCTGTGCCCTGGTAAAAGGAATGAGAGTCAAGTGGACAGACCTGCTAAACATTCTCTATGCCAGACCTGACCAGTGACTGCATGGTTAGTATAGCCAGATCTGAGATGATAGCCACAGATGCATCCTCAAAACACTGCAGTGGATTTTCATGAGCAAAACTTCTGCTTATGGGCTGCTTGGCTGATCACCTCTGATTTCTTCTGAAACTTTTGTGTTTTCTCTCTGTCTTGTGTGAAGAAAGTTAATTCCAGGCTCATTTAGGGCTGCTAGCTATGTAGGACAAGTTATTTTTGGATTTTGGTTTTGGATTTTTTTTTATACAGAACATTTTTGTGACTCCCTAGCTGCCATGTTTCTCTTTCCCTTTGTAAGAATAACACTTGCCATAGTGTATGGAGCTAAATGTTCCCTTCTGAGTCCCTCGAGTTATCTAGTTTTCAGAAGACAGTTATTGAACATCCCAGATGGCTTATTTCAGTAAAGCAGCAGTATTTGAAAACTGAAGAAAACACATTCACTTAAAACTAGCCAGCCCAGGAGCTTATTGCCCTATTTTCCTCCTGCTGGTGGACTGTAAAGCCTCAGTGTATGATGTTTACATTAGTGTTTGTTAACAACATTTGTCACTCTCTTGAAAGGGATTACAGAGTGAGGCAACCTCAGTGCTGTCAGAGTCCACTGGGCTCTGATTTCTCACTGTTTCCTGGACATGTTTCTAAGTGTTATTCAAGTTATCTTTATAGTTGCACAAAAATAGCTTTGAAGGGATGTTTTTAGAACGTGTGTTTTCAGAAACTGAAGTTCAGGATGCAGTCCACAATGACTGCAGTAGTGTGCTCTGCAGTCTGAGAGGGCTGCTGCTCCCCCCTGCCCCCACGGCTCCTGTTCTTCTAGAAATGAAAGACAGAATTATGTTAGTTTTCCTTTCGGAGGCTCTGCCTTAATCAGGAACAGCTGCATTCTGAGAAGCTCAAACTGCTTCCTTTGTGTTCTATTATTTATTCTGAAGCCTTATGAAGATACAAAAAAACCCCCCAAACCAAACAAGAAAACAACAAAGCAAACCAAAACAAAAACCCAAATAAAACAACAAACAAACAAACCCCCCCAAATGCCTGCAGCAAACAAACTGTTTTTCAGATCCCAATGTGCAAGAAAACAAGAGGTTAATAAGGTTCTGACACCCTACAAAAGCAAGCTTTTGGTATCCTAAGTAGAGCTGATAATTTCTCCTTTTAGTGTTCCTAGTCTTCAGTGATTCAGGGGATTTCTGCCATGTAGGCATTGTATAATTTAAGATTTATTAAATATGTAAGAAAGTAAGTTATTTTACTGGCAAATGTGACTATGTAGGGTAGGATGTTGAAAGAAATAGTTACACTAATGAAGAATGTTTTGTGCCTAGGTATATTCTTTTATAATGGACATCCAGTAAGGCAGGTGGATGTTCTTGGGATAGTGGTTCGAACGAAGGAGCGAGATGCCTTTTATAATTATGGAGGTAAGGAAAATTCCTTTCTTTCTTCTTGTACTTATCAGCCTTCTATCTTAGTTACTGAAGTTACTCTTAGAAATGAAAGGTTTCCTTATTTGATCATTGTCTATTCTTGAAACAAATGTGCTCTTATCCTAATATAATGTATCTGCAGCTGAGAATATTTGGCAACAATAGGGAAGCTACTGTTTATTTCCACTTCAAAAACAGAGAATTAAATAGTTAACACAGAGTTACTGATTCATTTGGGGTCATGTAGCACATCTTAATGTTGGTTGTTGCTCTGTCACTGGACTCTAGCACCTTCCCCTCCTATATATGCAGTTCCTTTGGTCAGATGCAAACGGATTTAACAGTGCCCACAAATGGGAAATCACTTCTTCCATATTTGAACCTTAGAGATCCCTTCTGACTTTTTGTATGTTTTGTCATTTCTTGGAGCCAACTTCTAATAGCAGTCAGGAGCTTATTTATGTTTTGATGCACAAGAGTCTTAACAAATTAACTCAAGCATCATAGTACCAGTCCTTGCCAACACCAGCTGGGAGTTGTCTCCTCCCTATTGCTTTTCCCAGTATTCAATTTTATTAATATGGAAACATCTGATTGTCATTTTGTTCAGCTGTCTTTTACATCTGGAGAAAAAGCAGAGTGGAGCAGTGGTGATGTGGCAAGTTTCAAAAGGTGGGGGGAGGTCACCTCACAGTAGAAAGGGGAAGCCAAATGCACAGATCCTATTGAAGCCCTTATGCCCAGTGTCTTCCTCTGCCATGGGCTTTCACCTGGTGGGGGTAAATCACAGAGTGCTTCTCCTTCCCAATTCCCTTGCTTGTGAAACTGAGTCAGCCGCAGTTCCATGACCCTTGGGAATATTGTGAAGATACAGCTGAGGGTTTAACCAGGTCCCAGGTTCCCCAGCATCAAACTGCTGCAGAGTGCCATTGACTGCAAATGCATTTATCCCTTCATGAGAACACAAGAAGATAGAACCAAAATGACCAAGACAAAACCAATTCTATGTGCAAGGGTTTTCCATGCTGCTCTCAGCATCAGTTTAACAACTAAACCTGTTGAAAATGTTTGACTGGGGCAGAAAGTGGAGGAATAGAAATAAGAAGAAACTGCCGAGTAGCGGAATTAAGGCCTTAGATCAGCCGACCTTCAAGTGCAGCTCACAGTGCGCCTGGCTTCCTGCTGTCCTTTCAGGTCCAACTCCACTCTTTGTTCCAGCAGTTCCTGGTTTGAGTTCTCAGGCTACCTGCCAGGGTGCCCCTCCCCAGCCTGCCCTCCCTTTCAGGCAGGCCGACTCCACCAGCGCAAAATTGTAACTTCTTAGACAGTTTCCTGCTTGTAATTTCTTGCATCTCTCAGTTCAACAGACTCTGGTGAGTCACAGGGGTTGCATCAGTTGGAGTGCCACACACTGCTCAGGACTTGCTCACTTTCCATCTGCTTAAAAGTGACTTACAAAGCAACTCCCCCTCTGTACTTTCCCTCTGATAGGGAACTGAAATGTCTTTGTGTCGCTGCCATGATCCCCCTCCCCCATTTCCTATCTGTCTGCTTCAGAATACACACCACTCACTTTAGAGAATCTTAGGTCCTCTGCTGAAAACTGCAGCCAGAACGGGTGACAAAATCATAATTGTAAAAAGGAGTTAATTGACTCTTTCCTGGCTTAAAAGATAAAAATTACATGCTGTGTAAAACCTGATTTTGACACTTTGATTTGATTGTTTATTGCTATTATTAGGATAAGTTAGAAGAGAGGTATCTAATTAAAACGTACCTTTGATCAAGCTCTTATTTTAGCTAATGCACCTTTCTGACCTCTTTTTTTCCCTTTCCTTTTTAACAAAACCAAACATCACGTGGTTTTACTTGTACTCCAAAACTGATTTGAAAGGCTGAAAGACAGTTGCCTTAAAATCAAATTAAAAAAAAATCACCAGCATCTCAGTAGGTTCATGCAGGCCTGACAAGAGCCATACCCTTCTTGTTGTAAAGAAATAAAAATTAACACAATTGTCTAGTTTAACAGGTAGCTTTGAGCTACCCTTCAAATAATTAAGCAAGAATCAAAGAAACCAAAGCCAAACAAACAAAAACCAGGAAAAAACCCCCAACAAACAAACAAAAAGTAAACTCACAAAAAAACCCAAATAAACAAAAGTTTAAATCCAAAGAGATGAGGAAGGGTGGCACAGGGAGCACAGGAAGTTTTCAAAAGTTTGTAGACCCCTTGAGTGCTTTCAAAATAGATTAACATTCTCTTGTCTAATTAGAATACAATTGCGAGAGTTCTCATTCATCTGCGCTTCAGGAGTTCCTTGGCTTTTTGCTCAAAGCTTTCATCTGTGAAATTGCAAGACTTTGTTTCAGAACCTTGCTCTGCTACCAGATTCCTTGTGTGGTCAAGTACAGGTCAGTCTGTCCAGGACTCTGTTTTCAGCTGTTACATTGAGGAGGAGGAGTCTGGCCTCCTAATCCTTCGGCCTTGTTTGGTTTGTTTCCAAGCCCTTCTTGGGAAGCCTGTCTGTCTCATTTGGTGCAAGCTGGAACATCTAGAAAGTGTGGGAGTGCAAGAGTGAAATGTCATCTGCCCTGCTTCTCGTTGCCATTGCTGGCTTGCATGGATGGCTTGGCATGGTTCATGAGGGTTCTGACTCCTGCTAAAATAGTTGCTGTCTGTCTGTACCAAGGAGAGGAAATCCTACCAGCAGATCGTTATCTGTGCTCTGGTACAAAATTAAAGCTGCTGAAATAGTTGCAGACACAGCAGCTCAAAACAGAGATAGCAGAGAGGAGCATAGTTTTGTGATGGAATTTGGAATTGCCTGCATCTTAAAAATGTTGTAAGGTTTGCTAATAGGAATGTACAGCTAAACTACTCAGAAACAGGAAGGCAAGACAATGATTTGAAATTAGACCCCCCCCAAACAGGGAGATTGTTTTAAAACACGTGAGACGATGCAAAGGCATTTTCCTTTGATGCTATGTTTCCCAGAGGAAATGACTGCAGGTACCAATCAGCATCTTCCTGGTAAACATTGCTGTTACATTTTTAGTCATGGATCTAGTTTAAGGAGAAGAAGAAAATTGCAGGTTTCCATTTGTGAGGAGTGGAATCTCAGTCTTGGAGATGTTACATTCAAGAAGACAGACCTTTAGTGCTTTTCTATTTAGAGGGTTTGTTGCACAGGCCGTCTATATACAGTCCCTTGATCTATAGAAAATTGATTCTTCTGACAGTTTTTAGTTTCCTTTCAGTTTTGTCTTTTCCTGCTGTCATCAACAATGCAGTGCCTGGAGCAGAAGTCATAAAACTTATTTTCATTTGATACTGGCAAAACAGGAAAAGCAGCTCCGTGCTCGGGAGAAGGTGTTGAGCCTTTTCAGCAGCGGAAGTGGCATGCATGCCACCAGCACCTACACTTTAAGTTGGGAATTCCTGGCTTAGAGCAGAACCACAAGCATGTACTGTCTTCTGGCCCTCCTGCCTAGAGGAGCTGCCTTTCTGCTCCCTGGACATCATCTTATACGGGAAAGGCCAGCAGACTCTGAGCACAGTTTTGGCATGGAAACCAAGGGAGCTGCAGGTGGCTGCACTCCTGCTTTATTCACATGGTTGTATCCCCAAGTGTTGAAGTGCTGTTTCCTTGCTGTAACAGAAATGCTTCTGTGGTTTGTGCCTGGTTTCCTGCTTTAATTTGTCTGACTTCAGCTTTCAACACTGATTCTCCTTCAGACCTTGTCAACGAGATTGAAACCCCTTAGTACCCAAAATATGTACTGAAGCCTCATCATTTAAATTAGTGTATGTTCTTTCTTGAGAATATACCTGTTACTTTGCTGACTATACACATAAGCACATCTGGTGCTGAGCTACTTCCATATCTGAAATTGTGGAAATTATTTCAGATATGTAAGTAGGGTCTGAACACCCACTTTCCCTTTCAAACCCGTTGGAATGAGATATCCTTGGCAGTTATCTCCCTACATATTTATGTACCTTCACTTCTTAGAACATGACTACCTGCTTTCCTATTCTGTAATTCTTGTAAATTTTTTTGCAGTGGATGATAGTACTGGAGTTATAAATTGTGTCTGTTGGAAAAATCCCCTGGTAGCAGAAACACCTTTATCAGGTAATTTATCAAATAAATAATTCCTCTTTTGACTATATGTTTTTACTTATGTCTGTCTTACATAATTTAGTAAGTGATCAAACTTGCAGAAGAGCAAATTCAGCTGTTCCTTTTTTTTTTTGTTTTTCATTTTAATCCACCACATCATACAGCCTGGGCCATTTTGGGAATTTTCTATTACTTTTTGTGTTGTGTTCAATGGTGATGCCCATAAAACCATTACATTATGTCCTGTCCCTGCCTTTTCCTTATTTGAGTAATATGATATTTCAGTTCTATGCTGTGACATTGTTCAGAGAATTTGCCTCCTAAAGTTCTTTCTGTGACTTCATCCAGTAAGGAACTAGGCTGGAAATGTGCCACAACTTCTGTTTCCAAAGTCAGTCCATTGACCTGCCCTTGTGATACTGGCTGGTTTCAGGATTTATCCTCACTTTGTTTGTATTCCTATTCTCCTGCTCATACAGATACTGTCAGCAATTAACTTGAAAGTAGCTTCAAACACAGTGGGAGGATGCCAGCAGCCTTTTACAATTTGGGCAAGTCCTAAATATGCAGTAATTGTGCATTTGAAATGAATGTATTACTGCACTCACTAACAGAACAACTCAGTAGTGTCTGGCTGCCTCTTTGCTTTTTCTCCCACTGTTTCTTGTAGATCAAAGTACAGAATTCTTTCTACTTTGGATCTTCTTGGAAGCCCATGTAGTGGATTGACAACCCTAATATGGAGCTGATCAAATCCTACTGAAATAAATCTTAGTGTCATCTGCAGTGTTAGGGATACGTATTAATAGGATGGAGAAAGGAAAGCTTGATGTAAAAGTTAAAAACTCTGATATCTGTGGAACAAGCCCATTTATACAGACAGATAATTCATACTTATATTTAACAATGATATGACAGGTGGTACAAATGGTCCCAGCTGGAATGTAGAAGGCAGCTCTCACTTTGGAGAGGCGATGATCTGGCACAGCTCTCAAAAAAAGAAAAAAAAAAAACGGAGACACACAATCAAATCAGTTTTGAGGAACTTAAATGAGGAACTTAGATGCATTAAAAGGAATTGCATGAAATACTGCTTGAAATAGAATGAGGGCCAAGAATGCTTTTCAGCCTTTTATTCTTATTTTACACATACATCAGTAGTGCTTGGATGGACACTATGCTAGTAATGGAAATTGATTCATTTGTACCTGCTAAAGAAAGCTCTTAGGGGGCACAGGAAACTTTCTTCCAGCTTTTTGTATTGTGATCAGGGATACTTGGAGCATTAATCAGGTTTTAAGTTAGGAAGGATTTACTGTCCTGCAAAGTTATATTATGTAAACATGAAGTTCTGTCAAGTTGCATTCACCTCAGTTGCATTCACATCAGTGTAGACATCAAATTGCGTCACATGAAGGCTTTGGCCCCACCTCAGATGACTCATTCTTCTTTTATATAAAAAGTTCAGCTGGCTTTTCTTTTCCCTTCTCGTCCATCTTAGCAAGACAAAATCAAAAAATGAAAAAAAAAAACATTTCAAATTTATGTTTCAATTTTCCAACCCACCTATGACATTTTCAGTGGTAAATCAGTATCTCCTTCCTTTTACATTTTCCCCAGGTGAACTATTTAAATAAATACAATACTGTGAACTAACTTTGTTGCCCAGAAGTTTTGCTACCCAGGACACATGGTGGCTGTGACCTTACCCTTTTTTAGTCGTATGACTCCTGTAGTGCTTAGGTGGATGAATGCAAAAGGACAATTAATGCATTGTCTTTAATGCCTGGCTCCCTTTCCCTCACTTCTTGCAGGTCATCCAAGCACACCCAGCAGCCTCACTGTGTTTGAACAGATGAAGAAACTCCAAGAAACAGTGAGCCAGAAAACCAAGCTGGAGATTGGGGATCTTGTCAGGGTCAGAGGTCACATCCGAACCTACAGGCAGCAAAGAGAAATTCAGGCTTCATGTTTTTGTGAGTGTTATGAATCTGTGACATATGTAACTATGATGTCTGAATCTGTGAAAATATCTGAGCTCTACGTAATTAATTGGATATTTTCCACTTTATTTTCTGGCATCTTATTTTTCTAAGGATTTTCATCTGTTTATTTCAATTGTAGCAGCATAAGGCTGGAAGACACACTATGTAATGTGTGAGATTAGATTGCCTGTAAACGAGGCATTCCTGGAAAAACTGTAAAAGCTGATTAGCATGCATACAAGAATACTGTGCAGGTACTGTGGCTGGGTGTCTGCAAGAGTGATTTGCTCTTCAGATTTCTCTGTGTTGAAGTAGAGCAGCCAGAGCCCGTGGGAAGGGAGCTGGTGCCCTTCTGTGTCCCACTTCACCAAGGGGGCTGGGGGCTTTGGAGAAGCAGCTGCTGCTCGTCCCAGCCTGTCCAATCCTTTCCTCGGGCAGGCAGCAGCACATGGGCAGTGTCCCACTGAAGCCTGGCTTCTGCTGAGCTCCCTGGCTCTGCAGGATGGGGGAGAAGTGTTCCTCAGGCACAGATCTGCAAGCAGGTGCTGCCTCTGTGTCTGACAGCTCTCTGGGCAGCAGGGCTCTGCAGCCCACTGCTTGTGCTCTGGGAGCTTCCAGTTACATAACTTCTTCTCAGTTCCGTGTCTGTGTTGTGTAAGAGTTGGTTTTCCCCAGTGAGATCTCTGAGAGATAATACTGAAATTATTTCCTTAGTGAAGAAAAGCCTGTCTTTTAAAAACCCTGTGTAAGTCAGATCAAAAGTCTAGATTTTTCAGCTCTAGCTAAAATTTGCAAGGGAGTTCAGCCCTCCTTTGCAGACAGAAGATTTATGAGTATATACGACCCATTCATGGGTTGGTAATAATACCAAAGAGAGCCATGCAATTCAAGTAACCTCTAAATTGCTTTCACTTTGGCCCAAATAAAGCTTCTTACTATGTGTTAACTGCATTTAATGGATAAAGACTGCTGAAAGGTAAAATAGAGATCATAAATTCTGGTTAAATAAGTTGTCAGACAAAAGCATAATCTGTAATGCACCACAACAGGCCATTTTACCTCCTTGTAAACTGCAAAAGAAGGCTTGGCCTTTGTGGTTTTGTTTTTATAAAAACCACAGTGAAGAAAATTTGCCAATTTAATGCTGGCTGTGAAGCTCTGTAGTGCTGCCTCAGGTTTGCTTGCTTAAAAAATTGTATGGCAGTCCTGGCCAAGTCTATGTGTTCTCTTTGCCTCTCCAGATAAAGTGGATGATCCTGTGTGTGATGTCCAGATTTCAAGAATGCTGGAGCTCCCCTGTCTCTATAGAGAAGTTTATGATAAACCTTACAAGGGCCCTGAGGGAACACAGAGGTAAATGCAGTATCCAGACTGCTCCTGGGGCAAAGTGTGGGGTATTATGATTGTTTACTTGTTGTAATAACTCGGGAAAAAAATAGAACAGGGCCTGACTGTGATTTAGACTGCATAAATATACAGTAGCAGTCTGCTTTTCTCCCAAATAATTGGTGATCCATACAGATGAGATACCTGTCCATGATAAGAGAAAAGACATATAATGCTGAACTAAAGTGAATATTAGGAAGGAAGTAAAATACTGTGTACAGACCTCTAGTGAAAAAAGATGGGGTTTTGAGCAAGATTTGGGGCTGAGGTCAGCAGACAGGATGGAGAAGTATCCTTGCCTGATGTTGTTTTATGTGTAAGGTTAAGGAGCTATTCCACTGAAATGCTCTCCTGCCCCTGTCATTGTCAAATCACAAATACATAATGTCAATAAACGGAGTCAAACACCCACTCCTGCAGTCAGTGCCAGGGTAGCTGGATGCTTACTGGGAGGCCTGGTGCATGTAGTGTGGTTTCAGAGACTGCAGATCTTAAAGTCACAAAACCATAACAGCAAATGATTGAAGATCAGTTGAATGTTTATGCATATAAAAATGTTCTGTTTTAATTAAGGATTTAAATTAAAATTCTTTAAGGACAGTAAAACATCTTTTGACCTTTGAAACCAGTCTAGTGGACTGGCTATATGTAATTGTTCTAAAACCCATTTCTTGCCTTTTGACATGTTCTGTGTATCCTTGTAGTGGCCTGGAGGGTCAGAGTTTCTCAATCCATATGCTGCATGAGAAAGTGCAAGGCTTTCTATTAGAAAACAAAATTCAGACCTTTTACCAGCAGGAGTTGGAGACAGTTGATTCTCTGGTGTCTCTGGCTGGTGTGCATCTACCCAGCCCCAGCTGTGAGGAGGTGAGTGAATGCAACTGGTCCAAGTTTTTAGTGGAGGGAAATAAGACTGTACTTTTTTTAAGCATAAGCAGATAAGAGACTGGTGTCTTCAGAGGATTCAGAAACCACTAGTGCTTTAGCTTTATGCATGAATTATTTACAGAGCTTGAGGAAATCTTGTTACTTTAGACATAAAACTGGGCTGAAAAAAGTCATGTAAGAACATTCAGTTATTAGGGGTAATCTTGTGTTAGGGCTGATCAATCTTACAGCCTTCAACAGTCACTACCTTATTTAGGTTTGTAAATAGTAGCAGTGTCAGAAAAGAGATCCCTTTAAGGTGCTTGGGTTCTTTGGGACAGATGTTTGAGATCCTGAATCTGATCAGGAGAAAGGAGCACAAAGTCTTTGCCTTGTCTCTCATTTGAAGCTCAGTATATTAATAGAGATGCAGCTTTGAAGGGGAGGTTATGATGAGTGGATGAACAGTGCTCCCTGCTACATGGTCCTCACATTGGAAGTCCTTACTTGTGAAAGGCCAGAATTGAAAGGATGAGAAGGCGGGATTAAACTGAAATCTGTTTACAGGCAGTTGCATGTAACCAAACAATTAAGAAACTTTCCAATGAGTTAGTAACCTCTTGAACAGCTGTAGAATGGGAAACAGAACAAAACCATTTTGTAAAATGGCTTTATATTACTCTGTATTAGTTGGATAAATTACAAACCAGATTCTCAACTGGTATGAAGTGATAAATTTCTGCAAAACTAACAGTTACATCTTTTACCATGAAAGCAATGGCAACTGAAACTTAAGCTAGAGTGTTGTGATTCACTTGTTTACTTTTTGGTTTTCTGTAGAGAAATAAATCCCTGGCAGTCATTTTCACTGCCTAATTTTGATGCGCACTGTAATGTTAAGTGCTGTGTTATGTTGACTTCTAATGTTTGTTTAATTCTTCAGTAACCCAAACAAAACAACACAAAAACCAATCCCTTGCAGATGAGGTCAAATAGTAATGAAAAGTCGCTCTTTTCTTGTTGGCCTTGTTTAACTGCTGCTGATAGGTGTTCTTGACAGCTGGGTTGGGGGCTGGATTTTTTTTGTTTTTATTTAAGGCATTTTTTTCTGGTTTGCTTTAAAGCAAACATTGATATTACCACTAACAGGAGGTGTTCTCATTTTAGACAAAAAAGTTTGATAGTAAATTATCCAACATGGCACCTGGTACTTTCTAAATTAGGTGGAACAGTATTAAAAGTTCCCAAACACTTTACATTAAAGGAAGTTGTGCCCATTGTGTCCAATACTGGAAACTTAAAAGCTTCAGCATTTATAGAAAGACCAAGATAAATAATGTACAAAGCCATTTAAAGTAGGAACTGTTGGAGAACAAACATAGAAAGACTGAAAATAACCCCCAAGAAAACTCAACCCAAACAAAACACCAACCAACCAGCAAAAAAAACCCAAACAACTCAAAAACCCCAAACCAAGAAAAACAATGTAGCATCAGTGTTGTTAGCAGTCACAAAGAGCTATCATAAAAATTAGTAGTTGCTCCTGACCCTGATGCAAGGGTGTGAGTATATGTCCCAGGAATTTGGGTGCACAGATGCTTATTTAGAAATTGCAGTTCTCCCTATTGTCCTTTATTAATAATTTCTTGCAAAGAAGGTTATCTGTTCTTGCATAAGAAAGGACCTGCAGTTGTCAAGTGGCATGAATGCCTTAAGAGGAGTGCCTCATAATGCTCTGGAAATGCATTTCCTTGTTCCTCTATCCCTTCTCTAGAAGGTGTCACTTTTCATAATTGGCAAAGGGTCAAGTACCCGGTTCTATCCACAAAAGTAAGTGTAATAGATCTGATTTCTGTCCCTCTTCCTTTCTTGTCTCTTCAGTAGTCTTTTGTTCTGCATTGCTCTCAGACCAAGAGGATAAATGGTGCTGCTGATGTGGAACGATGTCATTTCGGGCCGATTTGGCAAGGCAGGAGCTACATGAGCTGACTCAGATAGGCCATGCCACAATGTGCACACTTGTTCACTTCTTGCACTTCTCCTGCATGTAAAAGGATGAGCTATTTGGATGTATAGCTAATATTTTATCCTGATTCCAGTATTCTAGAGCACAAGTTGCTGTTAAACTCTTTGTTTCCTTTGTCTTCCTTTCCCTGTGATCCTAGAAGATCTGGTGCAGCCCCTTCATCTCTTTCCCAGCTGTTAAAGTACTTGCACAGTGTTCATCACAGTTGGAGGGTGTCTCCCCATGGAATTTTTTCTGCAGGGAGGTGATGAGCTGCTGTGGAGTCACTGCAGTGGAGTGGAGCAGAGGGTGAAGATGGAAGGAGGTAGCTGGGATAGTTTGAGGTAGGCAGCATCTCTGTGTTCCTTTTCAGCATTGCTGTGTAGCTGAGCCCTGTCCACATCCCATACATGTCCTACAATACCTCGTTCTAGTCCTGATGCCCCCCTGGCAGTGCAGTCTTCTGCCTCTCCAGAATAAATTTCCCTCTAGCAGATGCACGGGGCAGAACTGAAATAATTTTGTCTTCTCAGACATATACTAGGGAAAATGTAATTTTATAGTCTACAGATGATGAGGAAGAGAATTTAGCTACTTTTAAAAATGGTTAAAAATTAACAAATCTTGTATGAGTTTTAAAGCCAGTGGAGCTTTAATTTGCGTAACCAGCACCCCATCTATCCTAAGCTGTAGCCTTTTCCTTATCCCTTAAAACAAATGACTTTTGAGGCTAGAGCTTTAATTTGCATAACCAGTGTCCCATCTATGCCTAAGCTGTAGCCTTTTCCTTATTACTTACAACAAACGACTTTTGAGGCTGGAGGGGTGGGTACCAGAAGGAAGACTACAAGTAAAACAAGAAAAAGTAATTTTGTGCTTAGAGAACCTCCAGAATGTATTTGCTGGACTTAGGCAATTATGTGTGGCAAATGGACAAGCCTTTGGTTCCTTTTTTAAAGAAAGCTACATGTGAACTGGATCTATCTCGTTTCTCAACCAGATTAAATGCTTCAAACCAGCCAGTCTTGAACCATTTTTCTGCCCTTCTGCCATGCATAAGCTAAAGCATGTGCTATTTTAGTGCTACCACTCCAGTTTGGGAATGTCACTAGCTTGGACATGTAACTCGAGTTGTGCTTTCCCGAGTGTGCTGTTTGTACTTCTCTTGATTTGAATATTATCTCAAGGTCAGGAACGACAAGTAGTTAAAGCAGGGGGTTTTACAGAGTTGTTCACACTGTCTGTGTCTACCCTGTACATTGTACTGTAGATGTAACACAGTTCATTACAAGTTCTGATGCAGTGTGCTTGTCTTTCTGCCTCTCGAGGAAGCTTCGCTGCTGCTTTAAATATGCATATTGCAAAGCTTATTATAGGACTTCAGGACTGACATGTCCAGGATCACTATTACTAAAATTATTACCTGCCTAAACCCAGGATTAAACATTACATGGGAAACTGCAAAGGGTGATTCCATGAGTAGAATCACATGTGTGGTTATACCAGGAAACTTTAACACCATCAGGGTGTGATTCATAATGAGTCAAAGGTTACATACTTCCAGTGTTTTGAACAGACTCACTAATTCCTGTACCACTTCATTCTTTGACCTATTATTGATTATACAGAGAATTTGTCTTGTTTTAAAGATCTGAAAACAACTGGTTGCACAGCACCAGCCCACTAAGCTGTGTGAGGCCTATTGGATGCAATATATTGATTGAAGTACCCACTTAATTCTGAATACATAGATTCTTCTGTTGGCTTTGCTACAGAGCCCTTGGCTGGTCCTGGGAGTGAGGGTAGTGACAGTAAAATTATTATATAATAGCTGCTTCTATCTCAGGTTACACACACACACACACGTGTTTTGCAAAAGAGTAGATGGATTCTTGAATGCTCCTAGGTTTGGATGTAGAGCTTAATTTATTTGAAACAGACCTGATTTGGAAGAGAGGGGGAAGACCCTGCTGTTACTGCTTCAGAGAACCTGAAATGGTGCACCCTGAAACTAAGGCATGCCCAAGGGGGGCACTTTGCAAAAGGAGGTGTGAACATTGTGAGAGATACTGAGGAGAAGTATTATTGACTTGTGAATTTGCAGGATGAGACACTGGAGTTACTTTGGGTGGACCAAAAGAGCAGACTAAGCAATTTTAGACTGTATTGACAAAGAAACTTAATTGCTGCTTCACCCAGAGGAGTGGAGAGGAGGAATCATTTCTAGAGCACACTAGGAAAAAAAATCCACACTTTTCCTGTCATTTTATGGTAATATTAAACACCAATAATTTATAATATTATTATATTAATATATAATATGATATTACTTAAGTGGGCAGGAGCCCTAATGTTTTTTTCAGAAACAGTCCTTCTGCCATGCAGCCCTTTTCCATGGATTCTGCAGCACATATGAGAGAGTGCTGATATGTAGCAGCTGCTTACTTATAATAAGGCCTCGCTGCTTTCACTCTGTCAATGCCTTGTCTTGCATTCTTAGTGATTCTGTTTCAGTATCCATCCAGGCTGAGCTGTGTGTCAGTTCACACAGAGTCTGTTTTTAATTATCTCCCTTTTCTGACAGGATTTCAGTGGTAAGCCAAACTGAATAATTATTGTGCTTCTTTGGAAATATTTTTATCTTTTTTTTCTCCCCAAATGTTTGCTTTCACATTAAAAATTGATCAGAGTGTTGAGTTGGCTGCTTTGCTAGCAATTTCTTACATTCTTGAGGATTTTTTACTGCATTTGAGTGAGAGTCAAAGTCTCTTCATTTTACATATGGCTATGAGAATACACTTCTCTTTGAGCAAATCCTCACTCTTCACTTAATCCTTCCTGCTGCATTTTATGTTTGTTTCTTCAGTTCATCAGAAGAGGCACAATGAAGAGAAATACCACAGTGTTGTGAATGCTGTGACTGGAAGAGTGTCCAGATGTATGGCCAAGTTTGTAATTAGAAATAGAGTCTGTTGTTATCCAGATTGATGGCTGTGGTGGACAGGAGGACAGACGAGGTTCAGGCACTGAATCCTTCAGTCTGAAGCAGAGAAAACTGAACTGAGAATAAGAGGCATTGTTCTGTGTTAATCATCTTGAAGTATTAGGCAATTATTTTTTACTGGTGATTTGAGAGGAAAAAGAGAGTTAGGTGTTTTGGAACAGAGAAATGTGATTATGGCCTGTTGAAATACTGAGGGTTAGCTGGAGGAACAGAATGCAGAAACTTGTGATGCATGCTAACACCAATATCCCTTTTGGATCCCTGAGCTATTCCCAGTTAGGTACATCAGCTTCCAAGCTGTTGGAGTGTCACTTGAGAATTGTAAATGGATCAAATTAATGTTTTGTGAAAAGATATTCTTCCTTTGCTCCTGTGGTGTCCATTTTGCATATTCATGTAAATTCTTTCTACTGCATGGTGGTTGCCTACTTTGCTCCCGAGGCTTCTGAGCTGCATCTGGTGAGTGAAGTAGGATATGTGAAGTCTGATACTTTCATTCAGAACAGGGTGGGAGCATTTATGGTGATGGTTGAAGGAATGGCTTGGCAAATCTTGCTCTGGTTGGTCTGGTGTGGTTCTAGTTATCACATGTTGGTTTGTGGGAAGCAGTTCAGTTCCCTTCTCAAAGAAAACCACAGGGAGCACAGTGTGCTCCCCAGAGATGAGAAAACAGCAATTGGGGAACTGAAGGAGTCTCTGTAGATAAATGGGAGGTTGAAGGACACAGTGGGACAGATGGAGATGGAGAAGAGTAAATCATAGTCTTGCTCTTATCTACCCATACTTTCCCCTCTCCACAACCAATTATTTCCTTCTATTTCCCTAGCTGTCATTCCACTGGCTTAGCTCTGCTCTACTTCCAAACAAATTCTGCTTTTCCCTGGTTTTTTTTTTTCCCTCCCCTTCCTTCCTTCCTTCCTTCCTTCCTTCCTTCCTACTGTTAGATGTGTCCCAAACACAGAACCCCGTGTTCTAAATAACCTCAGTTATGGACTTCCAGGCACACTGTTCTCCTTTCACAAATAACCAATTTCCCACCTACCCTCAAATCTGAATCCTTTGTTTCCTAATTTTGTATACCTGTCTTAATTTCTTGCATGCTCTTTATCCTTTCATTTCATTAGGCTATGGAGGAGCTCCTGAGAGCATGGCCAGAATATTTGTAAAAATTTGGAAACAAAGGGGGCAAGAAACAAATACTGGTTTTGTCAGTTTTCTCCTTTCCCTGAAATCAGGAGATGGGAGTCCAGTCCTCAGCACTTGGGATTCCTCCTGAATATCACCTTACAAAACACTGATTTTCCTACCCTCCTACCCTTATTACCAGGAAAACTCTGGAAGTGAACAAAGCTCGATTAACAAAAAATCAAATTATCTGCAAGAATCACAAGTCTATTCCAAAAAAGAGTTCTTGGTACATCATCAAATAGCTACCAATCACAAAGAAGGCAGTTTAGAGATTGTGATTCCTTAAGAATGGCTCAAGTTTCTAGTGTTTGGGTTTTGTTTAAAGCTCAGGGATATTGGTTATTTCATACATAACAGATATGACCTGTGAATTACTAAATGAAGAAAAATATGTAACAAAATTCACATTAAAGAGGACCTGAAGTCCTCTCCCTCTTGAAAGCATCTGGAACTTTTGCTGGTAACTTTGGTTTAGCTGAAATTTCTCACCATCTGCTTCATTCCTTTCTTCCCATCCAGGTGAAGTCAAAAAGTAACTCCAACTCCAAAAGGATTCACAGTGTTTTTAAGGAAGCAATAAAGATGCTACAAGAAAAAGGAGTGGTTTTCCAGAAACCTAGTAGCTCCAAGGACTTATACCATGTAAGGAACTGAGCTGTGGTTGCAAAAAAGTTCAGTGGTATGACTTTCATAATCAATAAAAACAGTAAAAATATTGCAAAAATAGTAGAAATGTTTCAGAAAGAGAAGCCGGACTTCCAGGTGCACTGTTTACTCAAAAGTCTTATCTGCAGCTTACTTCACTGTTGGTTTTACCTCTGTATCTCCCACCAAGTTGTTCCAAGTTCTGTCTGTATTCACTGGGTTGCCAAACTGCTCTGATCCAGCTGAGCTCACTGAAACCTGGGGCCTGGGACAGTTCTCCTTATGGACGTGCGTTCAAGCTTGGTGTTCCACTGAGTCAGTCACCCTCCTTTGGGTCAGACTTAGTTGTATCATGCTCTTCACCTAACTCATGGATGCTGCTAATTGTAGTAAAAATAATGCTTGAAGATATGATGGTCATTATTAGTCTTGGAGGCAACATAAAATGCAGAGAGTAGTTAAAACAGTGTTAGCTTAGAATAGACCATGGCATTGGATTGTTTTTCAACAGTAAGGCCAGTTTCTTCTTTTTTCATCAGGTGACTGACCATGATAAGGAGCTGTTTAAAGTGACCCTTGATGTGATTAAAGAAGACTGTCAAAAACCCAGGCGTAAGTAGCAGAGTGATCAAGCTCTGATGAGCTGGTGCTGATACACTGATGACCATATCTCCTCCTGCTGCTGGATTGGATATGCTGCTTGTCCTTACCCTGGAACTCGAGCTGTTGCTGGTGTAGCTAATCCCTACAGCTACAAGCATGAGTGCAGGAGCAGCTTCCTGTGAGGGTGGAGAGAGAAAGAGCAGGTGTGCCCAGCAGGAAGCAAACCTCTCCGATCTGAAATAAGCAGCCATTATCTTAGATCCATATCTTTGGAGAATACTTGGATTTTGGGAGGAACCAAATGTAATGAAGTCAGGTCACCACCTAGCAGTTGTTGCTTTGCACCTGAAGAAGTAGCAAATCTTGCTGGTTCAGTTTTACGAGGGAGTTGACACAAAAGTGACCGTGAAGAAAGGTGAAATCCCCGCCTCCTTTAAGTCAACAGTAAAACTTGCTTAAGTCAGTAGGATATTCCCTGCAGATTTTAAGCTCAGGTAGAGCTCAGGTGGTTTTTCTTTGTAGTTAAGGATTTCAGTCGAACAAAGTCTACTTCTTTTCAGATAATGTGCCTCAGGTGGCTTCTGAGTTATCCCTGTCCCTCAAACCTATTGTGTCTTACTGCCATAGTGGTAACTTGTTCTTGACTTGAATGTCTGCTAATTACACAAGTCCCTTGCTACAGAGTGTCTTTCAATTCATGGGATAGAATGTGTCAGCAGGGATCACTTGCTGCCAGAGCGCAGCTATTTGTGGGATAGAACGTGCTTTAGTGTAGAATAAATGGCTGACTGAAACATAAGGCATAAAATCTTAAATTGCTCATATCCCTATACTATCATAACTACAATGGCACTTGTAGGACCTGGTGTATGATGATTATCCTGCAGTGAAAAAAAGGCTGAGGCAATATCGAGTTTGAGCTTTAACTGTCTATCTTAAGAATTGGTACAATGGTAGACAAGGTCTTGGGAGAAGAGGTTACTACTGGGCATGCAGGTTAATATGGGCTTGTTTACCTGGGGCTGTTTCAGTGCAACAAATTACTGTATCACATTGTTTTATTGCCTTTTATCCAATTAACAAATACAAACATCATTTCTCTAAGAGTCAGATCATTCCTTTGCTCATTTTATACATCAGCGAGTTCTCCTGGCAGCCTGCTTTTTTTATATAACTGTGCCACTATCAAGGCCAGAACCTCTATACAGTTGAGAGGTACTGAGTGGCTGCCTCCTGTTTGTTCCCTTCTTGTGCATTGTCACACTGGTAAAGTACTCTGAGATCCATGAGAAACTGGGAAGTTCTTTAGGTCAGGAAAAGTCAACAGCAGAGAGTAATTTGTGGATCAGTCTCAGAAATTACTTTGAAGAGTCCTGAGTCCCCAAAGCCATATTTAAAATTAGCAACTATTTCACAAACCCTCTTGTTCTCCTTGAAGTTTTCCCCCTACTTAGTTTCCTGCTGTAAAGAGGACAGTTTCCAGGTCAGTGTCCCTTTGCTGGTTTCCAGAAGGACCATTTCAATGTGCTGGTCATGGGCAGTAGAAGCAAAGCCAGGGAGCTTCAATGGAAACCGGGAGTTTGCCGTCGGTGGATGGTGCAAGAGCGCGGAGCTCCGCGGGGCTGCGGCCCCCTCTGCCGGCGGGCTCCCGGGGCAAGCAAGGACAGGGGCATTCACCTCTGGGCCTTCTGCTTGCTTCTTGCAAGAAATTCCTACCCGTTTTCCTCCAAGAGTAACAGTAACCTTCCATGGCAAGAAGGCTGGTTTATGATAAATCAAACTCCTCTCTCCAATGAGTTACTTCTCTGCCAGTTTTCCAGGCAACGCCTTGCCCCGCTGCTGTAGTTGTGACACATTCCCAGGCCCAACCCTGAAAGTTTCAGCTGTCTGAAACAATTGTACAAATTTAAAAAAAAATCTTCACTGTGCTTACTCAGAGCTGCACAAGCCCTGATCTGTAATGTGCACACATGAAAATCCTAGTCCTTGGCTCCACTTATAATTCCTGATTTTAAATGCATTCATGGGAGACCACTGTGGGTCCATCTAGAATTTTAGTATAGCCAGAGAGCACATTTTTACTCCAGACTGAACTGCAAAATGGATTTGGTTTCTGTTTTGTTTGTTTCTTTGTTTGTTGTATAAATTTGCTCTGTTTTTAAGCTTAGATCAGGCTAATTAATGGTAGAGAGGACAAAAACCAGAACCGCTTGAAGTTAAATTTGTCAGAATGTACCCTGTGTGAGACATCTGCAGTGGGCAAATGGTAGTTGTTCTGTCACTCTGTCCCCTCTGATGTTGGTTGTCTGGCTGGACAGTTAATCACAGCCTGGCTTCCCTCAGCTGCTGGACAAAAGCAAGAACCCAGGATGTCAATGAAAGAGGGACAGGGTGTTTTGGGGTTACTTAATCATTGTACACACCTGCAGCTACCCCAAAGTGCCATTTTCCACCAGCATCGAGGGGACAAGTACACATTGTACTGTTAGGTAACCCTTGAGTCAGTAATGTAGTTCATTGAGACTTAAGTTACTCTAGATCAGGGATGGGCAATTTGACCTTGTTGTGACAAACCTATGACAAATGCAAAGTGCAGCTACCCATTTTGTTTGCAAGAACAGTCAGTATGACCAGGCAGAGGCATTGTTCTGTTCTCTGCAGTTACCTCTCCCAGGGTGGTGGACACATTTCTGGCTATCGGCCACAAAGGTCTTTTTATCATGCTGGATACTTCTGAAGAAGTATTTCTGCCTGACTCACAGCCTAATCAGAATTAGCCTGAACTGTTTATTTACCACTATCTACCAGTGATTTTTCTCAGCAGGTTCTAAGGCAGCTCTGGGGCTCAGCAGATTCTAGAGTAGAGAATAACTAAAAAAACTAAAGGCAGCCACAACAAAATACAGGGCCCTCCCTGGCCCGTGGTAATTTCTCAGTACCCTTATCAAACTTGCCTTGCATCACATGAGCTAAGGAGAAGGAAAATAATTTGTGCTGATGTGTCTGATATATGCCTGTTTTCCATTGTTAGCCACTGAGGAGAAATGTGTTGTGGACTTCAGCACTTGTGGGACTGGGAGCTTGCAGCACTGATGATTAGTGGGTTACAGGGTTTGTTGGAGGAAATGATGACTGGGACAGCTTCAAACAATGCTCCACCTGGCACAGAATAGCTGTGTGCAGCCATGAGGGACCTCTGTGCTGGCCCCTAGCATAGGGGGTTATTTTAAACTTCTGTTCTCTTGTACATTGCAGGGCTAATTCCACTTAAAAGGAGATCAAATCTGATACTGATGTTCCCTGACTTTCTACTCCCGTAATTGTCTGAGTATTCCGAGAGGCAGGGATGGGATCACACTGCGAGGTGAATGCAGTTGCAGTGCAGCAGTTTTTCCACAAGATGCCAGCATTGGGCCAGCAGTCACAGGCCCTGCTGTGCTAGAGGGATGTAAAGTTGGGTCTCAGAAAAATTACTTTCATTTGGTTCCTTCTGAAGTTACAAAAACTGCATGGACAGTGGACAGGTGGACAGTGCAGGTACCCTTACATTATTAACCTCTTCATCAGCTTGTATGGAATGAGCCTTGTATGTTAAGAGTTGGCAAGACTGAATTATCTTTCACTCTCATTACTACTGTTACAGCCCTGACACTTCCCAGAAAAGTCACTGGGAACAGTTGATAATTGGAGAACTTTAGGCACAGACAGGATGCCTTTCTTCTGAATACACATGTCTGCTTTAGTATCTAGGGCTCTGGGATTTTCAAGACTGATCTGTATTATGGTAGTTCAAAAGAGACAGACTGAAGTGTTTCTTCCTTGCCTGGCTGCATTTTCTTTTTTTTCTGCAGATGCTGAAAAAGGCTGCCATTTCCTTCATGTCCTGCGCTGTGTTCGGCAGAGCTACAACCCCTCTCTGGATGAAGTGGTGATGCACCGTGTCTTGGAACTATTGGAGAGTAACAGTGAGGTTGTCAGCACCATGGAAGGATATTATATGGTATTTTAAAGACAAAAGATAAGGAGAGGTTGAGAGACTGTGAGAAGCTGTCAATAGCTGTTATGATCTAGACAGCAGATAAAAAAGAGCCTTCCAATTCTCCAAATGCTGTTTTTGTCCAGCTTCAGAGAAGTTGTTCTAATACTTGTTTTAATATTCTTGCTGACTTCCTTGCTATTCCAGTGAAAGTTGTATCAAACTGATTCTGGACATTCTAATCTAGAAGGGGAGCTGGAAAAGAAACTGGTCTCTTTCCTTGGAGTAGGATGAGACATTGGCCATCCTCACATATGCATCCAGTGGGCCTAAAGGAAAGTCACTGCTTAAGATCACTGTTTACAGCAGTGGTCATCTCAGGAGATATTCTTCTGGCTTATGATCTTGTGAGCTTTCATATGGTAATAGCTGTGGATCTTTCTCTTTATGTGAACTTCATAACACCTAGAGAAAGGACACACAAACAGAAGGATTTGCCTGTCCTTCCTGGCAGTGCTGGTGCACCTTTGTCTGTAAATATGTACTCCTCAATTTGGACAGCTTTCCCACTACTAAGGCAGTCATCACCTTTCTCTGCAGAGCAATATTCAGGAATGGAGTCCTGCATCCCTTCCCCACCCTGCAACCTTGCCCACTGGTTGTCAAACACGTCTGTATTCCTCTCTCCCCCCATCTGTGCTACTGATCCCTGTTGTTGTGGTTTCTCTTCAGACCAGAATTCTCAAAATCAGCTACTGTTTTGCTGTTTCAGTTGCTTCCTACATCACAAATGGTAAAACATAAATTAGATGCTTTGGAAAAGAAAATACAGAAGCCATTGAGACACACTGTAACCTCCTCTGCCTGTTGTCTTTTATGTCTTTTATTCTTTGTCACTTTTGTGGTAAAATATTACCCATATCTGTGCTTGCAGAAGAACACAAGACATAGATGAAACAACATTGGCCTAAAGAAGGTTACCATGCAAGATGTTTGATCTGGAATAACCACAACTCTGTTATGTGCAACAGTTAAAAAGCAAAGTTGTTCAATATTTATCCTTAGAGAGGGCTTGCTGCTGCAGAGGCTTGTCTGTTTAATTAATCTGTTTAATTTATGGTGTGGAGGTGAGACCTTTAACTTGAAAAGAGTACAAAAGATTGAATTTATCCTTCTTTCCTCTGCACCTTCCCTGTAACAGTTGAAGGAGCAGACTCCCAGGAGGCAGCTGTAGTGGTAAAGCCCTATAAGGATTGACATAGCAGGGAAAAATAAACCATATGCATGAGGAAAGCCAGTGAGTAGCCCCATGTGTGCCAGCTCTCTGGTTTGTTATATTATCTGCCTCCCTCCAAGCCCTGGCTGCAGTGAGATATAGGCTAAGAGAAAAGCATGACAAAATATTTGGCATTTGCCTTCAGAGGCCTGTGGAAAACTCTGGCCTTAAAGAGATGTTGAGTTTGTTCATAGTAGTAGAGAACTATGTATGAATCATTCATTTGCTGTGTATTCCCTACTTGCTGCAGGACTCAAGAGTTGGTGTCCTTGCAGATTTCCCTGCTCCTCACATTGCTGCTCTGCTCTGAGTCAGGCAGCTTCTAGTCAGATCTTAATTTGGGCCCTGAACAGGTGCTGAAGGGATGTACCTGTGCAGCAGGAAATAGAAGAGGATTAAGGAAGAGTTGTAGAGTGTTTGTTCCCCACTCCCTCCCCACACCCTGAATATCTCTGTAAATCAGGGAAGGAAGGCAGATTCTGAGTGAAGTGGTAATGAGGGGAACTGAAACTTTAATTTATGTTTCTGAGAAGATCTGGTTGGCCACTGGGGACATTTGCTTTTCTAAATTCCTGCTCTGATTATTGATCAGTCTGAAGTGATGCTTAAAAACAAGGGCTATCTATGGAAGAAGTAGCTTGGAAAATTGATTCCTAAATTCAAATTCACTTCAGGAATTGCCCACAATCAAGCAGTACATATGGTTAAGTTGCTTATTTGGCAGGAGTTTGAGGATACTTTAAAGGACAGTACAAGGTGTTTCAGACCATGTGGAAGAGCATGGCATCTAATTTAAGAGACTGGCTTGGCCATTTTCTTGAAATGTTCTGTATTTGCAGAAGCTCATTTTGCTGGGAAAGGGTTAAAGGAACAGTGCTAGCTCAGTGGGAAAGGTGATCTCCTCTCTTAAGTCAGAAGAAAGACCCTAGTTCTCCTGAGGATGACAGCTGAGTGTGTGGGCTGGATGAGTTCTGGGAGGAAAAGAGAGTTTGGAGATCATGTTGCTCTTTAGGATATTTCTTTAAAATAAATTCATACCAAAATAGGATTACATCTTTGGGCTTTGCAGTTTGTATAATTACACATGCAAATTCTGTTGCCTCCAACTCTGAGGCTGCACCTCCTGTGTTTTAGATGTGTTTCTTTATGTAAAGTTTGCCTAAAATCCCTGTCCACTGATTTTCTATGCCTGGAGGTAGAAAGGGCAGACACTTTGTGTCTTTCAGTCCTCCCCCTGTTGCAGCTCAAAAGCACTGAATAACTGCAAAGCCTCGGAGATGAGGTGGAAGGAACTTATCTCAGGAAACACAGGTGAGTTACTCTGGAAAGAACCTGTCCTTGGAAGTTTTTAAGTTGATCCTTGCTGGGAGTGCTTGACTTTTGTGATGGAGGGTGTGTTCTGATGGTGTTTGCTCCCCAAGAACAGGAAAAAGGGATTTTTCTCAGATGAGTTGTCTCAGGGAAGTAAGATGAATAAACACAAGGGAGCCTATAGTTTTTACAAGAGTGAAACGTTAAGCTGAAGTTAATGGAGAAGCCTAGACTTAAGCTACACAGATTCTAATTCTGACTATCTGTACAGAATAGTTGTGTCTTAAGCTTGCATGCTTTTATTTTTTCCACAGCAGCCACCCAGCCCAGATTAACACTTACTCTGGTTGAGAGCATTCCCTGCTGCACCTACAGGGAATACAACATGCACATGCACAGCAGTCCCCCGAGGAGCTGAGGGAGCACAGAGCTCACTGTGGGCTGATTTACCCCTTCACTCAGTATCTCTACAGTGTGCTTCTGTGACAGCAGTCTAGACATACCCATGTTGGTATAAGTCACCTTTATGTAAGTCTAACTACACACACTAGGGCTTTTACTGCAAATAAACTGTCTCTCTGTTTAAAGATCATATCCTTAACCAACAGAGTCATATCATGCACACTGTTAAAATTCTTAGACCACACCTACAAAATATTGTGCAGAGCATTCAGTGAAAGCGTGCTTTCTTGTTTTGTTTAATTTGAAAACTTGTTAGGCAACACAATTATTACTGGTTTATTAAAGGACTTAGAAGGTGGCACGTTAATGTAAAACTGACAAGTGAGAATTCATGTTGTAGAACTGCTTCATGGCCAGTTCCAGTTTCCATAGCAACAGTTACGGCAGTAAAAGGTAGGTGAGGAAAATGGAATTTTTAAAAGCAGTCGGTATTTCTATGTTACCTTAAAAAGGTAAGTTTCCACAGAAATGCAGCACCTGAGAAGAAAAATTACCTCAGAATCTCAATATTCTATTCTAGCAAAATGCATGGTGATCACTTTTCTGGTGAGGAAACAAAGGAACAGCTTTACTATCAGTTCCTGCCCTCTGCTTACATGAGAGAAGAGATGAGGTTGCTTCATGCCTCAGTTTCCCCCTTTTGTAAATTGGGGATAATACAGCTCCCTGTGTAGGGCATAAGCCTCATTTTTTTCGTAATCCTAGTCATTAAAAGTTCTCTGGGAGCAATTAGAGAAGAACTCTCTGGCTCCGTGGGAGAGAGTGAATGGATAGATGCCAGAGTGGGACTTAGAAAAAGTTGCTCTTATATTAGCACTAATAGCTTTATATTTTTCTGCCTCTCCTTCCATGCATATTGCTTTGCTTGTCTTGTCATCTTGCTCTCCCAAGGCCTATGAGGCAAAGACGGCCTCCTTGTTTTTATTTGCATCATATTTTTCCTGGAATCCTGTTTCCTCTTATGACTTCTTAGATGATTTCATAAAAATAGAAATCCAGATAATTGAGTTCTGAGTATTCTTGTTCCAAAATCTTTGGCTTGTAAATTTGGACCCATGAGGGCATGCATTTTACACAACCTACCTGGGAAACGAAGCTTTACTTTCAAAGTAATAAATGACAAAGTTAAATATTGGCTACACAACTAAAAGCTGTTACTGTTTTGGATCTGTGTATACTTGTGTATTCCAGTGATGAACACCATATATAGGAGTTGCTAATTCATTATTCAAAGTGGGAATTCATCAATGAGCAGCCAGTGAGGCATGGAGCCACACGGAGAATTACGAGACAAAGTACTGGAAATCTGTTTGTCAAAGAAATGCAGTTTGGTTTACTTTGAGAGTAAGCTGATCCTGTGGGGAAAAGATGTGCCTAGCAAAGATTTGTATCTTTATACTTACCTCTAAATGGGAAGGGAGCAAGTTCAGATCCCATGGGCACCCTGAATTTTGAAACTTCCTGTCAGTGCAGCACTGTGTTTTTTATTGCTGTCTTTCAGCACAGTCTCCAGTCCTCCTGCCCCAACCCTCCAGGCTGGAGCAAAAAAAAAGTTCAGCCACAAAGATAAAAGAATAGTTACAATAATTGGTTACCATCCTGCAGGAGTCCCAGCATTACAGCAACATTTTTGTGGATCCTTGTGGGCAGCAGGGAAATGCTGAGCCAGGGATCTTGGGTTTCATTCCCAGCAATATACCCTGCCAGGCACAGAGACTTTCCCCCTAATTTCTTTCATCTAGTCCTGAACTCCACTCTCCCTTCTAACTCATTTCTCGGGCCCTTCATTTCATTCACAGCACAGATCCTGTCAAATCCACTTTTTATATTTAGTTCCCTTTATCTTTCCTAACTCAAATATCCTTGTCAACATCTGGCAATTGAAACTTTCAGAATAATACCTTGCCTAACTGACCTGGCACTGTTCACAGCCCGTTCTGATTCCAGCAGCCTGTCCTTTGCTCCTTGTCCAGGCAACTTTCTTCCCAGTGTAGTTTGCAGCAGGAAAAAGCTGCAATTTCAGGAAAACAATGCACTTTCCACCCCACCCTCTCGAAGATTCAGTGGCACCCTAAATATTCTAGTGATGGTTTTTTTGCAGGTATCCAAGTACAAAATAAATATAACTAAAAAATAAGAGTCGTGTCGTGCCCAAACCTGAACAAGCCGAAGTCACGCCCCGATAGCAGCTATCTGCCTCTCCCTGCCACTTTCATGTCCTTGCAGATCTCATTGCAGACATGATCTGTAAAGCTGATATGGACTTCTAGCTTGTGTGTCTACCAGTTAGTGTGCCTCCTTTTAGCCTGTTTTTTTCTGAGAAGTGTGATTCCATTCTGATGTGATTATACAGTGTGTCTGGGCATTTGTCAACCTCTGTCCCACCACCCCAAGTGACTTTGGCTAGTTAAGAGGTGTGAAGGACCCTGAGCTGTTATGGTCTGGCACATTTTTAGGAAATGGATCCACTGATAGAAGAGGGAAGCCCAAATCAGTGCCTCCATGAAAGGGAAGGAAGAAAATCGTACAACACAGAGAAACCACACATGGGACAGTCCCAAGGAACCTGTTTCTGTAACTTAAGCTGCCACAAGAAGTACTTGTTCTGCAAGTGCTCTTTTAAGAAATGATTGGACAGTTTTTTCAGAAGTTTCCTCATAGAGATTGCCCTAAGACAGTCATGATGGCAAACTGCAAATCCATTAAAATCTGGTAAAGCTGCACTGGGGTACAAAGTTGAGCAACTGATTGTTAATGATGCCACCAGCCCATTCCCACTAATATCTTTTAAATGTGTAGTGGAGGCTATACTAATCTAGTCACAGTAATTTACAAGTTGAAACCAGCCCAGATTAACAAGATTGCCTGAGAATAACATAACCAGGAATTTGCCAGTGAAAGAAACAACCTAAAGGAATGATTTTCAGTAAGTGTTGAACTACTGAACACTGCAGTGCCAATTAACCTGGCACAACATGTCCTACAGCTCTTGTTTTAGCTTGCTTTTTTGTTATTCACTGGAAGAATGCACACTCCTTCCCTACCAGCTAGAACTGGAGCTCTCTGCCACCTTCACATCACTCTGCTGGGAACAAGGTAAGATAAATTGCAAATGTATGTCACTGCATAGCAACCAACATGATTAAATGCAGCATGTGCCAAGTCTGTTATTGGCCTGGAAAGTCTATGGTTCCTCCCAGGAGTGGAGACTTCAGCCAAATATTACAGTGATATTTGTAAATAGGAGGGAGGAATCTACTCCCTGAACTGTCTTCCCCAACAATGGAGTCCTGCAAGTCCTGCAGGCCTAGTTGATTCTAACATGTGCTCTTCTTGGCAAGGTATGAAGGTGGTACAGAAATGAAAAGGGTTTTTCTCTTTTTTGGGGTGTTTTGGGGCCGGATTTTTCTCTTGTTTACTGAGAAACAAGTAAAGTAGTACTGGTAGTACTACTACTACAAGTAGTACTGGTCATTTGCATTGAGAGTGTAGGGGCTGTCCTTGTATTCATGAAAAACTCTCCTTCGCTACATTGGCCACAAAAACCCCTCTGAGCTGTAACAAGCCAGCTGGTGTTCTGAAGTTCTGCCTACACTGCTGACTAATACTCTCTCACTGTTTTCTGTCCTCACCTTGTCTTTTTTCCCCCAGTAAAAATCTCTTGAACTTAATTCCTGCTTCAAAGAAGTTATAGTCTCTGTCCTTCTGTGAGTACAGTGATCCAGAACAAACATAACAAGAGCAAACTGATACCAAGAAGAGTTTTTGTTGGAACTCTGAATGTAGGAAAGGATGAGAAATACAGAGGAAGCTGAAGGAGGAGGATTTAGCACAAAGACATTTGAAATGAGTCCTACTGAAAAAGGCTAAAGAAATAATTGCCTAATGATGCTGTAGACATCTGTTTTAGAACAGGCAGCAGGTGTTGCATGTAATGAAAGCAAGGACTTGTAGTGTTTTATTTTCTGTAATTAGAAAGGGTAGGAAATGAGGTCAGGAAAAATGGAGTAAGAGAACATTTAGCATAAACAGCTGAGCAAATTTAAATAGAGCACAGCAGTATTTATATGCTCTTCCTCTGCCTTCCTTACAGTATCCTTGAACAGTTCTGTTCTATAGAGTATTTTGTTCTTTCTTAAAAGACCAGTGCCTTGGGTGCTCAAAGGTAGGTGCTAAAGTTACAGCTGGCCACCAACATGCCTCTGAGGACCAAAATGTTCAGGATAATGTAATTGTCACACAGATGTTGTCATGAACTGAGATGAGAATGACCCTGAAGGTAAAGCTGCCCTTGTCTCACAGGTGGTTTGTGTGCCTCAGTCACCAGAAAATTGGCTGAGAAAGAGACCATCAGTGAAATGGTTCTTCAGGCTTGCATTCCTGGTGCTGCATGGCCAGGGCTTAACACATGTCTGGATCCAAATAAATGCCTGGAATTATGTGGATGGTGTGTCCACTGCTCCAAGCTGAAAAGCACACCTGCATCAGACCCTGCTAGAGAAACTCTAACTTGGCTTTCCACGGGGCGTTTTTTGTTTTGGGGTGATCTCATTTCTTCTTACAAGCAATTAACATCCTACAGGGCATTTAATTTTTCAAACATCTCCACTACTGCCCTACAAAGTCTAACCCCAGTCTAATGACTGAGGAAAAAAAACCCAAACTATTTGTGTCTACCCATGGGATGCTGTTGCTGTTGAGGAGATCCAGAAGTGCTCTTCCTCCAGAAGTCTCTCACTTGGGAAAACCACTTTGCTTTTGCATGAAGGTAACAAAACAAAACAAAAAATCAATGCACTCCACTGATGAGTGCTAGAGGTTGGATGTTACAGATTCTCCTTACAGTGCCAAGCTTGTGTGCTCACCACCTATGTTCAGTTGCAGTTCCATGAGCCACTTTTCATAAGGTACATTTAGCATAAACATTATGTACAATGTACATTTTTATAGTTCACAGTCTGTCAGTCAAATGTTTTCTGGTTTGGATATTGGCAGATAAATTATTCTACTTTCTCTAGGGACTGTACAGCCAAATAAAATTACTGTTTGGTTTCAGAAGGGGTTGAATGTGCAAAGATAGTGAACAAGGAAATTCAAATTTTAAAAGGGGTTGGTGGAAATTTTAAATCTTTGAGTCCATGTATGTATACATAGAGGTAACATGGGAAAAAATGCAAAGAAAGACTATTTCCTCCTAGACTGACTTCATTTTAACAAGCCCGTGTTTTCAATAATGGAGATTACCATGTTTTTTGCAGAGGATAAGGCAGAAACCAGTCTCAAAATGTGCTATTTTGAGAATAGTGAGAGTAACTGAAGTCAGGGATAGTATCCAGGAAGAAACCCGAGGAATCCCAATCCAAACCTGTGATCAGTTTGGTAAATCTCAGCTGTCCCAAACGTAAGCCTGACACGTATAGCATAAATAAAGAAAAGTGTGGCTTGGGCTGGCTTTATTTTTTTAAGCACTTCAAGAGATAGCTACAAAGCCTCTGTAAAAATGGAAAAGTACAAGGTGTACATGGATGGAAAGCAGTGTGCAATGTGCTGCTGCCACTCTAAACAGCGTGCAAGGCACATACCACAGTGGGAAATCCTTCATCCACAACTGCTAAGAGAGGACTGAAAAATAATGTTAGTCGTGAAAGGGTTAAACTGTAAGATAGCTGCTTCAAGGAAAGGATAATCTATAATTTAAGTCCAGAGGGTGAAGCAGCTCTTTCATAATGTAAGTAAAAGCTGTTATGCCGTTGGAAAAGCATGTGCACTGCCTGCAGAAGGAATGATTATTTTGGTTTTTCCATTATACTCGATTGCACAGAGGGGCTGACAAAGCAGCACTCTCTGGTGAGGAGGCTGGGAGGGGAAGGGGCACGCAGATACTGTGCTGGAGGAGGGGGAGCTGCTCCACCAGCACTGCTGCTGGTTCCTTCAGCTGCCTTCTACCATATTAGCTGGGCCTATTTATCTCCGGAGTGAATTTCATTTGAAGAGCAGTAATCTCCCAAGAAGATGAAATGCAATTGGCTTAAAAAAAAATAAGAAAAAAAGATCACACCGTGCTTTGTTTCAGAGTTTGAGATTTGAATGCCAGACAGGCTCTACCATTCCTGTCATTCCTATCAAAAGCCGTGTATGTTGAAATGCTGAAGTGGAAGGACTGCATGGAAAGCAGCCTTTTTAAGAAGCTGAGGTTTTGTAAGTACAGAAGCCGAGATGGGAGTGTAACAAAGGCTCTGTGTTGTGCTGTTGCACATCAGAGCCAATAAAACCCTAAGGGGCACATCTCTAGTACCATGTCTAGCAGATTATGCATGCAACTCCAGTTGCCAGTAATGAGTTGTGTGGCTAATCTGTCATGCACAGCACTGCACAGCTCCCCTTCCCCCAAGGGGCTGAGCTCACGGCATTTTACTTCTCCCCAGGGTGCTGGGCACCGTTAGAGCCTCTTCAGTTCGTGGGACAGGAAAACACTGTGTTCCACCTGGCTGCCCAGCCAAAAACAGAAAGGAAAATCGTCTTTAACAACAACTCCAGCCACCACAGACAGGGCTGTTAGACCCCAGCATGGTTAACATTCAGGGGTTACCTATCTACAGTGACATGCCATGAATTAATAAGAGGCATTAGAAATGGCCCTAATGGAGACAGAAAAGCCTGTCCCTTGTTTTGTTTTCTCACTGATTTAACAATCCAAGTGTTTTCAATTTACAACTCCAATGCTTATTTACAAAAAATTTGCCAGCATGACAGAGTCCTCTTGAAATATGAAAACTCAAGTCATGCTCCAGCTCTGACAACATCACACACACACATTCTGTCACGCATCAGCTTTTGCTGTAACTGGAGCAGAGTCCAGGCTGCTGGGCTGTAGCTGCACAAGGTCTGTGAGGCTAATGTGATTACCTGTTTGTTCAAAAAAAAAAGCAAAAGAATCTTTGCCCAAACACCCACCTAGCAAAAGAGTAGAAAAAAGCTTTTAAAAATAGCTGGTTTATTTCAGCCTTCAGAAGCTGAATTTCCCAGGTTGTTCCTCAGGTGAAATGTATCGGAAACATGAGTCTTTGAAGGTGAGTTATTAAATCAGCAGTTAATACTTACATTAATATATGTGTTAAAATTGTTACAATAGCAGTGATGTTCCCATACAATGATAGGACTTAAGTAATGAGGGCTTTAAGAAAAAAAAATGTAAATGCTTGGAGTTGTAGCACTAAAATCTCCAGAGTTTGTTATTTTCCTACAAGTTCAGTGTCTTGGCCTCGTGTTCATGGCCTGGCCAGGTACAGGCTGTTCTGCACGCGGGGCTGGCCAGGCACCCAGCCTGCTGTGCTCCTCTCTGCATACCCAGGCTCGCTCTCCTTCAGTCCCAGCAGCCGGAGCTCGGCTCTCCACACAAGGCTGGGAAGTGCCGTCAGCTTCAATTTCCCAGCTGCTGCCTGAGACAGGAGCAGATTTTTCCCAAGCCTGCAGCATAATAAGAGGTTTTGGTTATTTTTCTGCCAGCTTTGCAATACTTGGAGATTGGACTCCCACTAGACTGGGTGTTGTACATGTTTGAAAAGAACTATCCTTGCCCCTGGCAACACACATTTTTCCTACATGCATGGACAGATGCAGCAAGCAAACAAGGAGAGCAGGAGGTGGCAGGGAGCACAAACCTGTCAGATGATGGAGGAGGTGGGGGACAGAGGTACAAGGCTGGCCAGGCTTCACAGGTGGGGCGGGTTGTCTGGAGCAGAGGAGAATCAAACCATGTTGAATTGAGGGAAGTTGAATGGTGGGCCAAATGCTGTGAAAGAACGGGGTAGACACCAAAGGGACACAAACCCCAAGGGACTGGTCTCAGGTTTGGTTGAAAATAGAAGCTCCTTCCTTACGAGAGCAGATGAGAAGAGTGTCAGTAAAAAGATGCCAATTAGAAAGAATGTCAGGAAGGATGGGACAGGGTGTTTGGAGAACGATGTATTTTGTTTCTCCCTCACAATGACATGTTTTGAAAGCTGGTTTAAAACAAACCCGGAGTGTTTTCAACAATGGAGGGGACCCTTTATTCTTTTTTTGGACAGGGTGATAGGAGAAGGGGATGGAATGTGTGACGTATATTGATAATGGTTCACAGGGAAGAGGCATCCAAGACCCAAAAGACTGGCCACGTCAGGAATATTTTTATCAATGGGTTATTTGAATATTTACATTTTGAAGAAAGAATCTTCTTTGTTTGCTCTGCACACCAGGGACTTCTTGGCCAGTCTAAACAGCAAAGGTTTCTAATGTAAATAATTGTTCTTCTGCCTTGTATCATGTATGGGGATTAGAGGTGGGAAGTCCCTCAAAGAAGAGAAGAGGGTGCCTTGAAGAAGGTAAAACAAGCCTCAAAATTGCCAATGGAAGTGGGTACATGAGGTGTTCACCTCTTTCGACCTCCTTTTCTCATGTATACCTATGCACCTCCTGGGGTGGGATGCTGGGATTTTAGCATTTTATGTCAGGTCATTTATTTTGGTAAACTGTGTATATTAGCTGAGGAGGGAGGAGAAGGCTGGCTCAGAGCCTCTGTCCTTGTCATTATGCCAGCAGGTACCTGGTTCCCACCTGGCAGTAGTTGGTATCTTGTGCACTGATGGGGCTGCTCCTGCTTTTTTTTCTTCTTTTTCCCTTGAGCTGCTTGTGGAAACCTGCTATGGTTTGAACACAGCCACGTTTTAATGCCAGCCTTCTGGCCCAAATACCTACGGCTTTGTGACTCTGGTGTCTGTCTCACGATTGTTGTTTCAGGACCAGTACAAGTTTAGAAGTTCTGATTCAGAAATTGTGCCGAGAGCACGTCAAAGGAAATCACATCGAGATGGACTGTTCTGACAGTAAATGAAGAGCTTATTTTGCCAGGAGCTGGTCCTCTTTGCACTCCTGGGCTAGCAGGTCTTGAGCCATCAGCAGCACTCTGGAATCTTACCAGAAAATCTGCACGGGCTGCTATTCAAGAGACTTCAGAGGAAAGAGAGATCTTAGTAACTTCAGTTAATTTGGTGAATAGCTAATGAATGTCATGGAACAAGCTGAGGGCTGGAAGACCACATTGAAGTTTCCATTTCTGACGTAACTTCAAAATACTCATATGCAAAGTAATGGCGCATTATTGAAAAGAAAGGGGAAAAAAAAAAAAACAACCTGAAATTTCTGGGGCAAACTCTTCTTGGAGTGGGACTGAGGAAGATGATACCCATTTACCTGTGCGTGTATATACAAAGAGCCGAAACAGGTTTATAGCTGTAAAAGCTCTCACAGCAGAGGGTCTGTGCAACCTTCCTCCGGCTCTGACAGGGCAGGGACAGGGCAGTGGGGACCTTCCCGAGCGGCGGCCGGCCTTGGGCTCCCAGCGGGAGCCTGGCGGGAGCGGGCTCGGCCCTGCACTCGCGGGTTCCCGGCGTGACCCTGGCCTGCAGAGACGGAGGGCCCGGGGCACCCGCGCCCCCCTGCCCCGGGCCGCCCCTTCCCCGGGCTCCGCTCAGGCCGGGCCGCGCTGTCCCAGCAGAGGGCGGGGGCTCTGCCCGGGCCCGGGGGGATCCGGGAGGCAGCGGGACGCCCGGGGAAGCCGCCCGCCATCTCCGGCACACGGGGGCGGTGGCTCCCGGCCCGCCGGAGCCCC